>NJEV01000070.1:0-32850 GCA_002591385.1 Cordyceps sp. RAO-2017
GCCGCGTCGCGGTAGCTGAAGAGGCGCGGCCGCGCCCGCGGCGGCGACTCGGCCGCCGCCTCGGACTGGTCGCCCCCGGGCGAGGGGTGACGGTCACGGCCGTTCTCGGCGCACGTCTCGATGTCGTCGAGGCGGTACCTTCGACGGTGCCGCGCCGCGCTGTCGGGCATCCGCGGGCCCGACTGGTCCCTGCTGAAGGCTCGTCGGCGTACCATGATGGATAGCGGTCGATTGCTCGCCGGATCACGAGACGCAGCGCGTTGACCTCGATTGTCCAGCGGCCCGGGGCGGAATGGGGCACGTGGGGAGAGGCGCAGGAATCGACAGAGGCCAAGGCTCGAAGCTTCGTCGCGTCTCCAGACGTCAGGCCGCCAGCCGCGTCGCGACAAGGCCGACAGCTCTGTGACGTAATCAAGGGGTGCGAGCCATCCCTGGGCACGGACCCGGAGGCAGGGGCCGGCGATCGACACGGCGGCCCCACTCTTCGCCCCGCCACGGGCCGTCCCATCCGCTGCCCCGCTTCCCGATTCGGATCGCCTGCAGCCGGGGCCGGGGTTAGAGTTGGCCGGCTAGCGGCGGGGAACGGCCCAGGCGAGCCGTCGGCTCGATCGATCGCAAGGCCGGCGGAACTTCTGTCCGCCGCGCAACGCCACGGCCCCCACCGCCTGCTCACTTGCACGTGTAGCGGTAGCCCTTGACCTTGAAGCCGTCGTACGTAAGCTCGATGTCCTCGGACGGGCGACGACGGTCGTCCAGCCGGGACCGGGTGCCTCCGATCTTCCACACGAGCACGTCCTCCTTCCTCTCCCAGTCCCACTGCAGCCAGCACGTCTTCCGCTCAAGGCACGGCCCGCCCCGGCCGCCCTCGACGTCCAGGATGTAGCCCCATACCCCCCTCGTGTCGTCGCTCTCGTCGCCGGCCCGCTCCACGAACGCGCTCTCGCACAGCTTGTAGCACGCGCTGCCGGAGCACTTGAGGTCCTTGACCAGGGGCTTCATCCTGTAGGCCTCGCTCCAGTCGTAGTTGTCCGTTCGTAGCGACTGCTGGTACCGCCTGTGCTTTTCCGCCCAGACGGCCGTCTGGAAGAAGGCGGTCCGCGGCAGCTCGGCTGGTGGAGGAGGGCCGTATTCTCGGCGATGAACGCCGGTGTGCGCAACTCCGTCTTCTGGCCGGGCCGCTACCAGCCCGACAGCTGTAATCAAGAGCGGAGCGAGAGGGGGCATGTTGCGGTTCTCGGGCGCGACGTCGCAGTTTGAGTCAAAAGTTGGCCGAGGAAGAGGTGTATGTATATGCCCGGATAAAGGGAGCGATAACTGGCGATCCGTGACCGGAATCTCGCCTCTTTCACATGAACCTGGCAGACTTGAATCTTCCCCTACATTTAATCAGTGGTGTAGCAGTCTGCATGTGAGTGTTTGATTCCGAATATTCAATATGTGACTCCAATATGGGGTTATCCACCGCATATCGCCACGCGAATGAAACCTTCCGGGGCAACAAGACCCCTTTGCCAAGTCTTCTACTTACTCTCTTCCTCGCGCTGCCCGAACCGCTTGGTCTTCCCCACCTGTACCAGGCATGATATTCACTCTCGACTATCGGGTTCCTGCATTGGTGCCAGCCTTTGCGCCCTCCTACACGTTGGCCCACCGACGCACCATACCCTTGGCGAGGGTTCATCCGGGCCCTCGGGCAGTCAGCACGGAAGATTGCAGCCCGACCACGTGGAACCACTCTCGTACGAGGCTATTGCGGTCCCGAGTAAATCAGGCCCTTCATCTCGTCCGTCGAGGTCAAGTGCCTGCAGGAAAAAGACTCCACCGCTGCCCACCTGGAGTTGAAGCTAAGACGCAGTGTTCCTCTGCCAACACAAACTTATTCTCATTACATACATGTATAGTTGGAGTCTACTATGAACCCTTGTTTCGCTGCTACTGCAAGGCTTATATTCCCGGGAATCTCGCACCCATCCGGTGGCGGCTGAATCCTTTCGCACGACTATTTCCTTGACGTGGCGATGATGTCTTTTTTGATTGACTCGTTACCGCCAACGGGCTTCTCGGTGGCGGCGGTGCACTTTTGGATTGACCCGCGGCACCCTTCGACGCCGAGGGATTCCCTTTAGGTGGCGGTGGAGCCTTTTCGAGTTGAAGCATAACAGGACTCTTGACAACTGGCGCCGAGGGATTCCCTTTAGGTGGCGGCGGAGCCTTTTCGAGTTGAAGCATAACAGGACTCTTTCCCATTCGCGCCGAGGGATTCCCTTTAGGTGGCGGTGGAGCCTTTTCGAGTTGAAGCATAACGGGACTCTTGACAACTGGCGCCGAGGGATTCCCTTTAGGTGGCGGTGGAGCCTTTTCGAGTTGAAGCATAACAGGACTCTTGACAACTGGCGCCGAGGGATTCCCTCTAGGTGGCGGCGGTGCCGCTTCCAGTTGACGCATAACCTCGGACTCCTTGATGCCCGGCACGCCTTTATGCGGATTTGGAAAACCCTTGGCCGTCTTGACCACCCCTTCCTTTGATTCATGTATCTTCGCGTCCGGTTCTTCTTTGGGCACCTTCGGCATAGCATTGATCTGCTTCAGGACCGCGTCGTCGCCCGGTCCTTCCTTGGGTACTTTCGGCATTGCTTTGATCTGCTTCATAACGGCATCGTCTCCCGGCTGTTCTTTAGGTACTTTCGGCATTGCCTTGATCTGCTTCATGACCGCGTCGTCGCCCGGTTCTTCTTTGGGCACCTTTGGCATTTCCTTGATCTGCTTCAGGACCGCGTCGTCACCCGGCTCTCCTTTGGGTACCTCCGGCATTGTCCCGATCTGCTTTACGACCGTATCGTCACCCGGTGCCATTTGGGGCTTCTTGACGCCGGGCATATCTTGAGGCACCTCTGGTAAAGTGTTGAGCTTGGTCGTCCTTACCATCCCTTCCCCCACTATCTCTCCACGCGGTTCCTCGTTAGGCACCTTTGGTACATGTATCGCCTCAACCTCGACCGGTTGCGCTTCCTTGCGCCCGTGCGCGTCGGCCGGTGCCGGGGTTCCTTTGTGAGGTTCGTGAGCGAAATTGGACGCGTACTTTGCCATCTGGGCTTTCTCAATACTCTTCGGAATGGCTTTTATTGTTTCTTTGAGGCCTGCGGCCGTCGAGGCCGTCTGTGCTTGGCTCGAGCCAGCTTGAGGCCCGGATGACTCTTTGGGAATTGTCGCCGATAAGACGGATTTAATCTCCTTCGCCATGGCGTTGATCTCATGGTTCAGGATCTGCTGCTCTCTTTCCAGCGCCTCCTTGGTGGACTTGAGTTTTTTCGACGCAGCCTTCGTCCCGGCCGCCCAGATGTCTGTGAAGTATTGTCCAATCGAATGCGTGGTCTTCTCCGCGGCGGCCTTGGCCACTCCCACCCTTTCTTTGACGTCTTGGAGCCATTCCGGTTCGCGAGCGTCGTCACCCGTGGGTGTGATGGCTTCTATGACCTCCTCAGTGACCTCGACGCTGGTAGAGAAGACCTTCATGGCGTTTACGGCGCTCATCTTCGCCCGTTGTGCTCCCTGAACGGACTCCGATGTCGTCACCCCTTCAACTGCTTGACTCATCCATTTTTCAAACTCAGCTGCAACGTTGTTCAAGCCCTCCAAAGCTTCGGCACCCTCTGGTGAGAGTAGAGAGGCCGGCGTACTCATTCCCGACAAGCTGCTTTCGAGGCTGCTCAGCTCTCCTTTGATCGAGTGCAGCTCCAGCTCCAGCTTATCAAAGGGTCCAGGCGCAGCAGGCTCTTGCGCCGTGTCCTTTGGGTCATCCGTTTGTCCACCAGCCGGTTTCAGGAGAACAACCTGTAGCTTATTCAAGACGCGGATCTGATCGAATGTCTCGACGTGGTTCTTCTTATAATCCTCCTTCGTAAATGTCTTTGGTGATGTTTTCTCGCTTTCCACGAAAATTTGTAGAGCACTTATCATCGTCCCGGTGCGCCCATGACCGTAGCCGCACCATACCAGAGTGCCGGAGCGATGCGTATTAAAGGCTTCAATTCCTTTCCGGAAGTCCTCGAGTGTCGGCGCGTGGAAGTCCTCTATAGGCAGCGGCGTATACGCAATACCGTTGTCCTTGAGAGCCTTCTTGATTTCGGGGTTATGAGCATCGCCGTTGAGACTAATTACGTGCTCAATCTTTTGCTGCTTGAGGAACTCGAGAGACTCTGGTGTAAGCTTCTGGTCACAGTCTTGGCAATCGTAGTGAGGCGCGGATGAGCGAGCGAGCCTGTCGCTGGCCCGAACAATGTCGGTGACCCATTCGAACCTCTGAAATCCCGACTCACTGGCCAAACCTCGTCGACTAATTTTGGAGGGGTCTTCGTGTGGGAGAAAGGCGCTTGTTTGGCTGGCCGATTCCGGGAATCTCCGTATCTGGCGTCCAGGAGTGGGCAATGCTTCTGCCGTGGCGATGGCCCCGAGGACGGCAACGAACAAGGTAAGCCACATGTTAAGCACTTCTTTCCAAAGTCAAGAGAGAAGAGTTGAGAACGTAACTGCTATAGAATAAGTTCAAGTTGAAAGGCTTGATTCCTGCCGGCGACATGTCCTTAAATAAACGCAGAGGCCACGGGTAAAATAGGTATATATAACAGACAGGCTGTACATAAACCCAATGCTATATGTAAAGTGTATGGCCTGGAGCTCTTTTTTCACCGAATTAAGCTTCGCAAGAGACGCATTTTGAATCCATCGATTTTTCTGTTTTCTTTTCCATCTCATCCTTAAGGAGCTCGTTTTTTTGACAGGATGCATACCTTCACGCGCAACCACCACAGCCCTCACCCCTCCATGGCCCTTTACTTTAATACACCTTTTGAAACGGGTGAACTAGCGTAAAACAATCTTGACCGTCTGGTATTTATGCGCTCTTACTTCGAGGGGCCGACCTAATTCAAGCCGGATTTCTTCAATTCAAGCCTCTGCAGCTATGTGGAAGGCCAGTATCCACGCTAATGCTATCTTAGTATCTGACGTAAAACCCAGAGATCTAACACTCCAAGTTACTGATTACAGCAATACCAAAGGCAAGTCCGCACTCACTTTGATTAGTTTATTCCAATTATTACTATTAATTCTAAACTCGCCTTTTACATGAAGGGACTTGTGGGTATTCAGTATACTGATAGCAAAAAGCCAATGCTATTACCTCGGTCGGCAGATATATCATATGGCGGCTAGGAGTCTATGTACTATAAATCTGGCTGCCTATACTATCGGCGTATTCCATGAATGACCGGGGATTTAGAGTAGATACTGGAATACCGACACTAGGCATTCGCGACAACGTGGCGTCATTTAATTATATTCATATTGCTATTAGCTCCCTTGCCTATACGTGTGGGATGATTCTGTGGTTCGACGATAACCCGTAGAAGAAGAAAAGTGGGACACTGGAAGTTTAGGGGATGAAATCTTTGCACCCGGGGCTAGGAAGGTTCGGAAGTACAATATCGATGCGTAACACTATTATATACTGTCGTAGAATATGCGGACTTTGCCAGTCTACAGAGGAACATTAAGAAGCTCCAAAACAATAATAAAACCGATCCTTTAGTGAGCAAACATTAATCGATATGTATATTTCTTTATATATAGCAAGCAACTAAAAAGTGAGCCATCATGGCGCGCTTATCGAGCTATGCCGATGCCGCAACATCATAGAAGCGTCTTCTGGACCGCGAACTGTCACTTATCATCGAGGCATATGGCCGCCAGGGCGGTCTTTGTTTCATTGTTCTATGAGTTATGAATCGAGAAAAACTATCATGCGTAGATAAATAGGCAAAGACCTATAATTTCACGATTGTCTATACGGTGCCGAGAAGCGATATAGGGGTACGATAGCTTCTTAGTAGATACCTAAAAACTAAAAAAAAGCCTACATCTATTAAGGTAGGGTAGGCTATTGAAAAGTAGAAAGCTATAAGCACGCGCGGCCGGCCAGTGAGAGCGAAGATACCGAAAGCTCTTAGCGCCGCTCGTGCAGAGGCAAGAAAGGCAGGGGCAAGAGAGGCAGAGGCATGAGGGGCGGAGACAATAGAAGCGGACAGAGGCTAGGGGTATGCAGTGCGCCTTTGCATGCCTCTAGTCTCTCTGCCTCTCGTGCCTTATCTACATATAGTGCCTCTCTGCTAGCCTCTCGACCCTCTGCCGGCCTCCCGTCACCGCTCCTGTATATATATGCCTCCTAGGATCGCCTGTTACCCGGCCCATATGTATATACATGTGCGTTCTTATAAGCGCGGACGCAGGCGCAGACGCGAGGGCTACCTATGACGAATATTGAGTTCAGCGCGGGAGACAATACCCTTGTTTATATGGCGCGCACAAATGAGCTTAGGTACCTTTTACATCGTTGATCTAAAGAATTTCCCGTTTAGCCAAGAGTGGCTTGGAACCCAGTCCTAATAGGCCCGGCACAGCCCCTTAGGTTCGCCCCCTATCGCATGAAGTGGGTATATAACTACATATATAAGAGAAGCTTCCTGCCCAAACGGGAACGTTTTAGTTTCAACGCCAAAAACTGATCGACTGTATGTATATGAGGGTGTGAGTGTACAATGTTCCTAATCGTACCATTTCTCTGGAACCAAGGTGATTAAAGCGCCCACACATAAAGCAGTCCAATCGACCCTCTCATATCTCCTGATCGTCATGAGATCTATAAGAGACGCATGGCACTTAAATTGGGAAGCACATATAATATTGAAACTCGAAAGCAGATCCATAGAGGAGGCTGCGACTCAACATACAGTCACGCCAAAGTGTGATGCATACTTCAAGAGTCATAGGAGAGAACGCATAACACCTGTACGCTATTGAGATGCCATTTTCAGGAGAAAATCCGCGACAACATTTAGAATTTGAACTACATGTATACAGATCTCGACCTGGGGCTTCATTGCATCGCCTCAGATCTTATAGATCTCAGCGGTAACACACGTTACGGCTGACCCATCTTCTTTGAACATATGCATTTCCCTTTTCCTCTTTTCCTACTCCCTGGAGGAGCCCTCGAGCTTGAGGCATCTATCCCCACACCGCTCGTGACCGGCACTAGGAACGGCAAAGTCCTGATGTCCACGGATTGATAGACGAAATTGGTACGTACATGAGGTATAACAAGATCTCACTTCTATGCCGCGGTGCCGGTCAGACGACATAGCAGATATCCGTCTCCGCATGCTAGGCAAGATGCCTGCCCATATCCATGTTTTTTTAGGGGGAGATAAGCCGGCATATATATAGATCAGGGACTGAAAAGCTCCTGATCTTCTATCTAGTACGTCTGGAATAATAAAACGCTGAATGCAGGGCTCAGTCGATAGAATAACTGGCGTTGCTGGTCAAACGCACTGATTGGCTTAGCATCTGTACTGCCCTGCAGACCGTAGAGTAAGTCCTGCTCAACATGTATCACGGACTGAACCTAGTGCAAGGGACCCTGTTGTACCGGGTCTGGGCCGGGATTAGGGCCCAAGTTCGAGAGTAGGTCATGAGATTCGTTCCCATCTTTCCCCTTGAGATTTGGATAGCACCTTCTTATTGAAGAAACTCTCGACCACTATCCGGCAGCTTGTCTTTTGTATGTGATTTGATGGTCCCCTTATCAGGCAAAGGTCGTTGGATATTTACGAGGAGCTACGACTTAGCGAAGTCCATGATATTGGCTGTCTGACTAGGTTCCATGTAAGCTTCTAGGCCTATAAGGGGATTCGTATCGATAATCTTTGGGGCAGCAATAGCCGCGTTTTCTGGCTCCAGACACGACTTGTATGTCTATGTATAGGGGTGATGGATTCTTCTTGATAGCAAAGGATGTGTGCTTGTCTCCCATCTCTAGTTTCATTCGACGGGCTCAAAAAGAATTTTGCGACAGAATCGCGATAATCCCCCGATAAGAGAGGTTTGTGAATGATAGCGGCGGCCATGACTGGTAATGCGCCTTCTAGCAACTCGATATTCCTTGGCCGAGTTGGATTCAGTGGATCGGCGAATCCACTAGAAAAAACTGACTAGTCGATGCATTAATGGCTGAGGGGGACTGTATGAAGCAGGGGATAACGATTGAACTCGATTGAGCCGTCAGCTTCATGTAATTCGTGAGAGCAAAGTAAGCCTCAGCTGCAGGTGTTTCAACGCGTATAAGAGTTGCCAGTCCTTGTATGGATGGGAAGTGTCGCTCTGGACTTGCAATTCATGTCTGCTTCCTCCTCGTCAACTTTTCCGCTTGCCTATTTAGAGTCCATTTCAAAATGAGGCTCAGAGCATTCACCCTAGTTGCCTTGACCTGCAGCGCATGGGCGCTCGACGCCGACCTTCTTAGGAAGAAGTACACAGACTCGTTACAGAAACAGGCACGAATCGACTGGAGTAATCCTCCTAAATATGAGCTTAAAGTGACGGAGAGGACCTGTATGCCGTTTTGGAGTTTTTACAGCATCTGGACGGATTTCCTGACCCGCCAGACGCTACTGCGGCCGTCTGACGGCACCAATGTCAGCATCACCGTCGGTTGCGACATTATCCCCCAGTTGCGGTTTCTCAACCTCAACAATAAAGACACCCCGATACAAGCGGAGGAGGGCACGTGGATTACAGACGGGATTACGGAGGGCTGGAATGCTGGAGCAGCGCTGAACGCCAAGGTGGTTACCGTCTCGGGTGGGTATGACCGACACTGGCACAAGTCGACTATGAAGGTAAAATCGCTGGGGATATCGGAATCTTGCCCGCCTTACCATGAGTGCCGATTTGAGACTTGGTCTTATAATATCAACTACGTCGGACAATGCCAGCGCGAGGCAATCATCCACGCCTTTACGGAACTGAACATTTGCGACCAGCTCTCCCGTCTTGACGACCTTCCATTTGGGCTGTGGGTCGCAACAAGGCATACAACGGACCAACCGAGCTTTGAAGAACGGTTAGAAGCTTGTCCACAGTTCACGAATTGGGGTCGGAAACAGTGTCAGGATCCGGATGGACCTCAATATGGGACAAAGCCACAGGGAGAGTGCAAGCTACAACTCCCAATCATGGACGGGGCTTCTGGGGAGCGACTTTATACCCTTGTCTTTGTGAAGGAAAACTACGGCAGCGAAGATGTCGCGGACGCCCCGACAAACGCAGAAGCCCCGATTGCCACGAGGGCAGATGATGTCCACCACTGCGTCTTCATGCTCAACACAGGGCAGTGGTATGATTCAGTCTCTGGCGGATATTTTGATAAAAGCACCGAGGACTGGGAATCCAAGCCAGATGCCCCCACGCCCATCATCCCCGACGAGCTGCGCCCTTCCGACTGTCCGTCTAGCACGGACAAGACGGGAGGGGACAGAAGAAGGGGAAGTATGTCTTCAAACATAAAAGTAGCCAAGAAAGGTATACACGCGTCCAAGACTCTTGGAAAGAGAGACAGCCCCCAGCGACGCAAAGGCAAGGTTGAGATCAAGGTCGTCGCTGGTTTTCAAGGGTTTTGAGACGGATACATGCTTCCAAGTTGCAAGGTCGCCAACATTATATTTCAGCGCGGTAGTACAGGACGTGGCTTCCATCGTTGTCGCGAATGAAAAGTTGGACTGAACATTTGCTTGGCTTGGGCACATAAGATCAATGCCAGCTACGCCTGCGAGTGTGGCTACAACTCCACGAGTGCCAGAAGTGAACCACGTTCTTCGTGTTACAACCAGTAGTTCTTTCGTCCTTGGATCATGTTTCGAGCAGTACAGCTTGCGCGTGTGACCGAGCCACTCATCTTTAATCCATTTGTAAGTGCACGTTTTTGTTCTAATTTCTTAGCTCCGTTGGAAGTATCATTGCACCTTCGTCTCGAGTCCTCAGGCATTCCAAACGATTGAGAGGGCCGACGTTGATAGATCCTCTTCCTGTCTTTCAGTGTTAAACCTTGAAAGAAATTCGCCCGATCTCGGCTTTCATCGGTGCAATTGATAGACACATGCACATGTAGCGATTACGACCCATAGCCTCCCCAAGCCAGCAATGAAGTTAGATACAGAAACTTCAGGCGGAGCGAGTACCTTCCATCCTACGAGCGACCCGCGTCTAAAGGAGCAGGATTCGACTGGGGTAGGCAGAGGATATCGGAAAGACTTCATTAGGCGCGATCTCTGCCATCCTAAAAACTAGTTTCGATCGTCTCGTCCAGGATAACGGAGCGGCTGTGGGCACGGGGCAAGACGACACTTATACCTGCTGGGTCTTGATAGCGGCACAAACTCTGCATTGGACGGCAGCAGGCCTTACCAAGAAGTGAATCAGACTATCAATGATATGGGTCCAAGCGCACAAATGAGCGTAAGGTATTACTCTGAATAACGGAGACCGGCAGAACTAGAGCATACATGTAGTCCGGAGCCTGCTCGTCTCTAGTAAATACGTGTATCTACAGCACCTCGTAGGGCAGACGACCTCCTGGTGTCCTAAGCCTGCAAATGCGAGATGACGATGGCATGTTTGACCCCACCGAGCGAATGGACAGCTGATTCTTGATAACATTGAACATTGGCCTTGGCAATGCGCCCCGACGGCGAATGATCTGGCACCTACACCGTAGTCGCCTCCAGCGCCAGCGGTCCAGCAGATGCTGATCTATTTCCTTTCGCTCAAAGCGAAGGAGCCGGTTTTTTACCCCTGAATGGGGCTATGCTGGGCTGGAGACGTGGGAGGTTGCCTGAATCCAGCAGGATCTTGGGGGCTCTTTGTCCGCACTGCCGCCCATAAGCCACAGTCGTTGACTGCAGCACATGTAGCTACGCGTCAGCGATCTCAGATTTTGCTTCGTAGGGTAGGTACCAGCCTCGACGCAGGGACAGGTTGGTGGGTGGTGGCAAGCATTGGGGGCTGCGGTTCGTGAAACAGCATGAGCCGGACCGAGCCTCTAACGTTGGCCAGCAGAGCTAACGAGTCCAAAGCCTCAAATCGCCTTTAATAGCCAGCTTGGGGGCGCAAAGCTGCACTGCCACACAGCTTACATGAAGATGAAGCATGCGTTGTTCGTCGCGCAGCCGAAGATTCAGTAGTCATATATACATGTACCCGGAGCATTTCTCGGCCAAGAAGCAACTCCATTTTTACATGAAAGTCCCCGGCTCGAGTCTTGGATTCGGACTGGAGACTACATGTACGAAAAATTAGCCTTTGTCTCAGTTCCCGGAGGATTCTGTGCTGGCCTACAATTCAGTCAACATGAAACTCGACGCCATGTTTGACATGAACGGCATCAGCTTTGCCTCTGCCATGATTGCATTGGGCATCTTCATAGGTGGGGGGAAAGCCGCCAATCCACATCTCACGTTTTCATAACACGCTACTAATAGACCTTTAGCGAGACAGATCTGTCCGAACGCATTAGCCTATATATGCTCGAAGCGCTTAGGATACTCAAACTCAGCAGCGACATGGTATTTGCACCATCGGTATTCAATGTTTTGACGGGATTGATAGCTGACCCGTGGTGACCGATAGGACCGCGAGCTCAAGGATAATGGAGCAGTCGTACTGGCCCTATCTGCTTCGCACCGACGGGGCATACGACAAGGGAGTGCGCAAAAGCGTCTTATGGATTGGACGGCTGATACCCACCGTGGCCGTCCTACTTACCATCGCATCTATTATAACACCCCTGGGACTATACAGCGTGGTAGAGGCGGGAAGTTCCACTTTAGCAACTTTCGGTACGTCAGATTAAAATAAATGCCAAGGATTAATTCTGTACTGATACATATTCGATGATTTCTTAGTTTACGCACCCGATCCTTCAACCTTTGGCCGGAACACGATGAGTCCTTTAAGCGACCGCACTCTCACTCGAAGCTGCTCTTCGAATAATCTTGAATACGACTTTATTGAGAGATCTGATCCTTTCCCATGCCCTTTGAGCAACACTTCTGGGACGTCAATTCTCCCCGCGGCGCTACGTGAGTTATTTTCGAGCGGCACCGAGGCTGCTTTCTCGGGCCCTTTCGACATTCGGTGGAGGCACAATCTTCGACTTCAGGGCCTCGAGATTGGCAAGTTCCGAAATATCCAGAGCATCTTATTGAACGAGCGCCGAGAAATCATTGAGGGGCTTATTGTGGACACGGTCAAGGGTGGTGTGGGATTTCGGAATCATACAGTCCCTATTGACCTTGGCCTAGGCGCCAAGTGGGAAGAAGACGTCCTTTTCATCGAGCCCGAGACCGCTTGCGTCGATACAAAGATCGCGTTCCAATGGCCCTCCGACCAGGAGCACAGTCTAGAGGAGGGATACAGGTCCATAACAACTAATCTTACGGACAGAGGCGGCCTCGCGGAACTCGAGAAAACGAGACCCCAACCAGATCTACGCGATCCGAGGCGAAACGCCGATTTAGAAGGCCGGGCTCGCAGTGCCGCGTGGGCACATAATTCGATGTACGCATCGATTTTCAATTTGACGAATCGCGCGTTGCGAAATAGCTCTCTCAACTCGCAGGGAAGAGTATTTGAAATGGTCGAGGAAGTGACTTCTCTCGATAGCTTCTTCTCCTTCTCCAACTTTTCTTTCAACGACCTGGCGAAAATTAAAGACTGGAATGCTCCTAAGCTTGATCGTATCGACCTGGCCCAGGTGGACAAGTATGCTTATTCTATCTGTATGTATAGAACTACCACGCCAGACGCCACCTAAAGAAGCACCGTCACGGAAGACTAACTCACACGCAGCCGACACGTGCCGTGGGATGGACGAAAGCTCGGAAGCCACACCACGCAGTATCTTTGTTCAGTGTGGGATAATGCGAAGTATGCCTATTGAGGTCGATCGCGGTTTAAGGAGAACTTCATTATACGCATGCGCCTCGGCTGTCAAAGCAGTAATCAAAACCGTCAGTTTTATATATAACGGCACCGGCCCCTACCTGGAAGGGCTTAAGATTACGGACATTCAGGACAAGCAATACCCTGACGAAGCTAGCCTACCTCTATGGGCCGTAGAGGACACCGGCTCAATCTTTAATATGAGCCAAATAAGCCCGCTTTGGGGCATTATATCACCGAAGTATGCAACGTGGCCGAATATCACCACATATCGCCAACGATCCCTTTACCTGCCGGGGCGAATGGGGCGTTCCTTTTACGACCAACGGATCGTGGACGAATTTGATAACCTGGCGGGCTTCAATTTCGCCGCGCGTATACTGCGAAGTTCCTATTGCACCGGCAGCACTGCGAACCAGGACATGGAGGCTGCACAGACAGGACGCCGTTTCTCCGGAGCTTGCGCCCATCAATTCAATTACCGACCGTGGGCCAGCGCTGCCCTGTCGGACAAGTGGCAGAGGCTTACAGCAAGTGCCGAGACGGCATCGTCTATTCCGAACCTGATATTTACCGATCTTGCCGCCAATGCCGTCGCTGGCGCAAAAGGACTGGGCATGTTTGGGGTCGAGCGGGAAAGATTGGTGACGCCGTATCGGGTGGCAGCCAGGTTTAACCTCGCCTACATCGCACCGGCCGCGGCAGCGATCACGGCCACGCTTCTCATTCTCTTGACCGCTCTTCTTCACTCGGCTCGAAAAGGGAATGGCCTGGCCAGCATGAAGCGTCACATTCAGCGCCTGGCGCCAGGGCGCATACTCGTAACGCTCCTCGAGCCAGCCGCTGCCGGAAAGGGCAATGGCTTAGAAATGAATGGGAAAATCTGGAGCAAGAAGTTCGGTACCACACGAGTCGACATGTCCAAGTCCTACCGGCTCATCGTGGGCCGTGATAACAATTCTGAGAGTCCACCTGATTACGAGTAGGACAGTGTTTACTCCCTCGGACGGTATAGTATGAAGGTGTCTTGTATACGTGGTCAGGAGCTGCTCTCCATACAGGCAGGATGGGGATATGGTATAGAATAATGGGCCTTAAGGGACCCTCCGCACCAGACCTGTGCCCCAAAGGGCCCCTGGAATTCGGGTAGTCGTTATCGCGATGTTCAGGTCAAGTGTCACGATCTACGAGGAGAAGATGAAACGGTAAGGCAGCATGTGTCCCAATGCTCGGTATAATCATCCATTGCTTCAAAACATGGGATCTTTGCGCAGGCTGGAAACTTGAAACGCTTATCGCCTATTTCATTGTTGCTCTGTCGCCGTTCGAGAGTGCCGCTGATGATGGTGGCGAGGAAGCCCAAAGTAAAAAAGACTTCATCTTGACAAGAAGACTACGACACGAGTCGTGATCTCTCCTCCTCTTTGACAGGGCTTGCTTAACTGAACTTCAGATGACGTAAATACTGGAGATGTTGAACGATGCATGTTACATTATTCTGGAGGGTTTGTTAAAGTTCCCAGTGGATGCACACAGTCGGCTGAGTTATACCTCGTCGCCTGCCCCTTCCATGTATCTCCATTACCACTCAACACCTTGACTGCTGCATAACTCGGCGGTTCATTATATATCTTGTCTTGTCCAGAACACAATGCCTATGGACATAGCCGGACCAGCTGCGATAGCACGGGATGGATATCGGCAGTTGGGCGCGCAGTTTAGATTATGCCAGCGTTCCTTGGTCCAATGCCGTTTTCCGGAGTTCTTCGGCGAAGGAGACGATGAAAGCAGAACTATTTGACACTTGTCGTGGAATCCATGCTTGTAGTTGTGTGGTTATATACCGTCCTGCCGCCTTCCACGTCCCTCTCTTGCCGCCATCACGTCTAATCAGATAGTTGTTATCCCGCTTTTCACCACATCCTCAAGTGCTCGTTTTTCGTCATGTACGCTCGCTGGGCCGCGTTGGCCCTCCTCCCGTGGCTTCGTCTCTGGCCGAGCAGCAGCCATGCGACTCCTCTTCCCGTGCTAGAAAAGCGAGTCGGGCCGTTGACGGGTGCCGGTGGTGCTTCCACCGGCGGCTTCGGCTTGACATATCCTCGTCCGAATAGTCCTAGCCGGCCCCAGGTTCCAAGCCCTGTCAAGCCTGCCAGCGGCTCGGCCGGCGGTCTCCCCGGTGCCGGCAGTCCCCTTTACAGCGGGCTTGGTGCCGGCGGCCCTCCCGGCTTTCCCTCCGGGCTGAACTCAGGCAAACCTTTTGGACCCCCCAGTATGATTTCCGGTGTCGAACCCGCCGATCCACTGAACGTTGGCCGCCTTTCGACTCTCGCACCACCTCCTCGGGCTCCCGGCCCGGCACCCGGCGCCGGCCCCAGCAAAGCCGGCGCTCCTCCTCCTGGTTCTGGCAACCCACTAGCGGTTCCCGGCTCAGATAGACGCGCTCCTAATCGCCAAGATAATATCGTCGCGATCTTTAGCTCCAGCGAAATGCCCTATAGGCGCCCCGGGCCCGATATCGGTGGAGCTGGCAAGCCTCCCGATGCCCAACCCAAAGAGTCCAGCAAGCCTCCTTCCGAGGCCCATGAAAACAGAGCCGGCAGTCCTCCTGACAATTCATATAAGCCTCTCGCTCACAATTCTGGAGGAAAGGGCATAGAAACCCAGGGTGGCATATTCGGCTCCACGCGCAGGAAAGGCGTCAATCGTCCTCTCGACAATATCCCGAACAACAAGCCAGAAGACAGCGACTCGCGCACGACACCTCCCCAGCCCCCCAAGAATGCCAAGGACGACAAAGTCACTTACGTGGACCCTAATGATCTTGATCTTCCCGCCAGCGAAGGTTCTTCCACCGCCTGACGTCCCCAGAAGGCAGACGGTGTTATCTATGCAACAATTCGGAACAACCTGGATAGGGGGAAAGGTGATGAAAGTAGCTCCGCAGACACATCACCGACCGTGCCCCAGCAGAACCAGGGCAATAGCCCGCCACCTCATCCCGCGAACACCGTCCCGCCGCCCCTTCCGCCCAGAAACGGGGGCAACGGCCGGCCCTCGACCGAGCCCATAGGGAGTGGCCAAGGACCGTCAGTCCCGCCAATTAAGATGGGTCTTTCGAGAGGCAAGCTCGTCAAGATCGACGAGGTCGACGGCGTGGAACGTCTAACCCCCATAGAAAACACCAAAGTCTAGCTGCCAGGACTCACGATATACGAGGAGAAGTAGCAGTTCAAGAAGGAAGAGGATAGTGGATAGGCGATGAAAGACGTGGGGCCAGTTCCTCCGACGCCTAAAGATATTTCGGATCCAGTTAGGGGCGGCGGCACCTATGTCCCTAAGATCTTTATTGCCGGCAAAACGGTGAGGCAACTGAGTTGGTAGAAGGGATATAGAAGCATACGTACTTAGGGACTCTAAGTTAATATTGTATATATATACTAAATAAGTAAAGACATCTAGGAGCTCATCGGGAGAATATGAAATGAATGAAGGGACAGAGCTTGAAATGAGACCGCCATTCTAATTCATATTGAACAGCTATACGTATGACTTGGCTTGATTCGATTGATCACAATTACATGTAACTCCGTTTGGTACACAGCTAGAACTTTCACTCATCACTGGCGCGAATGGACCTTGTTTGTGAGTGGGGTTTGTCTCAATATTCTTGATTGATTATTACATCTAGGTACATAGCTATACAGGGAACGGGAAGACCATGAAGCCTCAGTGTTGCCGGGCTTCAGTAACTACTGGAAGGGGAAGGCGATATAGATGCTGATAAAACAACACATGCTCTGTATCATGATCCTCGAAAGAATGGGAGGAAGGCGATGATTCACCACCACTGCGGTACAAGGTCTTGATATATGTAGAGGCATCGCTAGAATCCGTGAACTGGACATTCCACTTCGTCCCTTGCCTGATGCTTGTTGAGAAGTCTTTCATCTTCGAAACTCTAATGTGTTGTATTGTCCGTCTCCAGCCTGCCGCTGGCTCCCCGGAGAGGAGATGGGAGCGAGAGAAACTGGTCGATCTACATGTACATTCGATCGCTTGCATTGAAATTCTGGAGAATGCTGTTTCACGATTTTTCAACACTATGGTCGCCCAAGGAGACGATAGCTCATTATTCAAATCGATGACCGCCGATTGCATGAGCCACCGTCGGTACAGTTTCAGGCCAAGGGCAACCCACGTGCTGTAAGAGACTGGCGCGTAAGCAGGTTCATTACAGGCATCCTGTACCGCAGCAAGAGATTCGAACAAAGATAGCACAGGTATATTGCTCATCGGCTGGGGAGCAGCGGCCATGGGCCCTGACAACGGAATTTGCAACAGGGTGATGATACATAGACATATCCTTGTCGTCCCAGATGCAGTGATCTTCTTTAGTGGCGTCGATCGCGACCGGGGTGTATCGCACCTGGCAAGGGGCGGGAACGCTGAGCGATCGAGTGCTCAAATTGGTTGAGGTCATAGATTTGAAGCTCAGGGTGGCTTGGATCACCCGATTTAGAACTCCGAATCTCCCGGAAAGCAGCCTGGGGTTCGCCTGGGGCAGCCCTGCAGTCTGGTATTGATTACAGTTATTACATGGAGATTTGGTCTTCTGACGCTTCGTCTTCGCCTGCCCTTGCGTTCGCCTTTCAAACTCTCATATTATGGCTCGGGGACAGTTTCATCGCGCACAATAAGCGCGTAGCGGTAGCAGTCGTGAGGTACTCATCGCCATGGCCGACATGTCTTGAAACATAATCGAATGAAGATGATCCACGTGGTCTCGAACCAGGGTTTCAGAATACCAATCGTCACCGATTCCTCCGCTGGATCGCAGTTGCTGCCATCATCTCGGTCACCGAAACCATAGCTGATGATTCACCACGCTTTCATGTTCCGCCTCGTGTTCTTCGCGTCGGTATATTCACCCCCCCACCCCTTTCTTCCATGTCTCCTCCCCGGATTTATGATTGTTATCATACTCACGCGGAAGCCTTTATCCGAGAAGGGCCCAGGGTCCATGTACTTTCTCGTGATCGAGTCATCCTTTCCTGCTCTCGATGGCGTCCGTACGCGGAGCTGACAATCTGACGTGTGCAGGAGCTGCCGCCGTCCGGGGTGATCTATTGGCCAACCGCAAGTCCGCAACAGCTATGCCGCTCGGTTTCGCCCAGAGCTCGGGCCGCGTGGGCGGCTCAGTCCATGTACCCGGATGCTACCCTTGTCGACATGTCCGTCACGAGTACTCGACAGTCTCGACCGAGGCCGATCGACAACATGTACTTGCCGGGCAACTCGAGTCCCTCCCTCACGGGGGCGGGGCGTCGTTGCCGTCGGATACAGCCTCGAGGCCAGCGCCCCAGTGCCGAGCCGCCCGTACAGATATGATGTTCCCTGTCAGCCCGGCTGCCGGTCCTGCGGCTGGCAGCCCGGCTCGATCTCTGCTGACGGATAAGCTTGAGACAGATGAGGTTTGTGAGACACGCGGGCTGAAGGAATGCCGGAGGACTGGAGTCTAACGAGGGTCTGGGGGGGGGACAGAACATGTCGAATGGTTGAGGTTGATTGGCCTTTCTCAACAGCGGCATCCCCTGCCGGCACACACAAAGTGGCCCAATGCCCGCTCGTGGAACGCGCAGAACGTGAAGCAACCCGATGCATTCTCATCCTCGTACAACGCCCACATGCAAGGAACGAGCCGCATGAGGTTCATGTGACGTGTAGCAAAGGGCGACCGGGAAAATTTCGCTCCCCCTGCATCGTTGTCACAGTCTCTTAGGAAAACATGTCTATCCGGAGTGCAGTTTGGGCCATTCAGAGTTGACCTAGCCGCCACAAGCATCTTCATCCTGCCTGTATGCAACCTGTAGAACGGTCTGATTCGGCTTCGAGGTGGAAACTTGCACGTTGACGCCCGCCAGAAGAGCTGAAGGGCGATCAACTAGATGTGTCTGGTCGTGTAGGAGCCACACGACCCGCGGAAAGAGTACAGGTAGGTGTCTAGCAAACCCAGGCCGAGAAGGAAGCACTGCCATTGTACACGTCATCCGGGCACGGTCACTTATCCTCAAGACGCGGGGTGTCCCCCCCCCCTGAGTATCTTAATGCTGATTGAAGCTCTAGGCAGCAGCACTTGAAGCCGTGCATCCGCGGGATTCAGCCCGCGGTGAAGCAAGATGGGCGTGTCACGCATGCTCTGAACATGGACATGCTGGGAGCCGCGAATTCTGCTTCGTTCCAGATAGATGACCAGTGTCAGCTCCAGGTGACGGAGTCAGCCGGCAGCCTATGAATCCACGGGGCTGGCGGGACCGCTGAGAGGACGGGACCACGATGTCTGGTGCCTCGGGGGCTGCCTTTGGAGGCTGCTAGATACGGCCAGGCGCTTCAGCCGGTCGATGCTGGTCAGCTTTGTATCGTCTACAGCGGCCGAACAAGTCGAGAGTAGGGTCGTGGAAAGAGAATGAGCCGAGTTCCCGATCCGCCGAAGCCGTGGCACGTGACGGAATAGATTCACCCCTGGACGTCGCCAATGGTAAACGGGAGACTGGATGTTGGCCCGGGCGAGTCCAAGCTCTCTCCAGTTTAAGGCTGTTTGTGGGCCGACTGACACATGTCCGAACTGGTTACATGAACGGAACGAGGCGGTGACAGGCTTGAACATGGCATTTGTGCGCCCCCATCGGGGCAAAGGCAGCATAACGCCCACTGTGCAGCCGTTGTCCCTTTCCGAAGGCCCGCCGCGTACGAGGCATGCATGTGTGCCGTTTCGATATCTGAGTAGGATTCCTCCATGTCCGACGGAGGCATGTCTCAGATAAAAGTTCCTTGCCATACATATATGGATACAAACCTAGATCTAAAGAAGCATCTGGTGCGTGTGCGTATTCAGGAGTAAGATACATGTTTTGTCGACTTTGGATGCTGTGGGGTCTATTACCCATACATGTCCGCCCCGGGTTGCTTTGTGCCCCATCTGCCGCATCTGCCCTCTCTCACACATGCGTCTGGCCAGGAGTAGCACTCACTCGGCAGCTTCCAAGATCCATCCAGTTCCTGTTGGGGGTGATGGATGGAGCGGCGCAAGGCCGGCTCGAGGCTGTGGCCACGGCAGAGGGTCGAGCACATGTATCGACCGACCGTTCCGCAGCTCTCAAAGTCGGCCCGAGCAAGTCGGACGGAACTGATTTGTGACCAGGACCGGAACAGAGCAAGTCCCCGTTGGCTATCTCGGAGTCTTGCCTCGTCCTTCTCTCCTGGCCTGAAACTAGTCGCCAGCTAGCATTGCAGTTCGACCGATGCGGCAACAAGCAGCCGTGTCGCCGTAACGTAGCACCTGCTCCTCGGGCCAGCGAGGGGTGAAGCTGCCCGTGGGCCTCCGGATATAGGCATGGATCTTTGGCTATGAGATGCAGGACAAGTGGAAGTTGCTGCCAAATATAGCCCGATGCTATGTGTGGCCGACCATCTGACTCGTGAATCACAAGAGGCGGCCCGGGGGCCCGAAGCCGCGGGGTGGTGGGGCCTGGCGCGTCGGAGCCGGAGCGGAGAGGTGGAGACTGGGCGAGGATGACGACCGGTGCGGCCGGCACTTCGCAGGCGACATGGCGCCCTGCAGCAGACGAAGCCATGTCACCCAAGGACGGGCCGGAGCTCGCGGGGGCACCGTCCGTGTCTCCGGCGGCCACTCGGTCGACCGCGTGCGCTGGGCGCGCCCGTTCGCGATCGATATTTCTGTGCCGGGCAGCGAGTCCGCCGCTGAGCGGGACCGAGGCCTGAGGGCCAGGGAGGCCCCCCCATCTGGTGACAATGCGGCCGGCGGCCGGGGGCTCTCCGGGATTGTCCTGCAAGGTGTAAAACATACGTCATGCCCGAAGAGCTGATCTCTGCATGGGGTCGATGCTACCGCGGGCCTGGCATGTCACTCGCTCGCTCAACCGACGGCTCGGGGCACCATCTCCTGGGTCCCAGGTCTCGGCCGCGGTGCGAAGCGGGCGCCCAGCAGTAGGCGGAGGGCCTTGGCATGAGTCATGACGCCGGCCCACGATGGGCCCCCGACATGATGGAACGGTCATTGATGGCCTCTGCGAACGCCGTGCTGGTCCTCGACGACTTTCAGCTCGAATGCGGCAGCGCCGGCCACGGAAGCTCTGCTCACCGGCTGCCGAGTCCAGCGTGTCGTCGTGCTGCTCCCTCCCTCCCCCCCCCCCCCCCCTTCCTCCGTCAGCCTCGGGAGTTGGTTGGAGTCATCCATCTATCTGGTCTGCCCCAAAGCACCGGCCGGTCTCTCGCTGAAGAATGGAACTAAAAAGACACGGGAGCCGGCAGCAAATCGGAGGGGCTCAGCCGCGGGGTCGACGATCGTATCTCGGGCGTCTGACGCCCCCTTATGTAACGACAAGGCCGAGCCGTATTCGTCGAGACGGAGCAGCTGACGCCGCTTGGGCCGCAGGACTCGGGCTAGTCGAGCAGCAGAGCCTGCCGGCTGCTGGAAGCTGCTGCGGGCTGGACAATAAGCGACAAGGACTAGGGCCCCTTTTCGCCCTCTGGGGATGCGGGAGAGAAATGAGCCGAAGCATCGGCTTGCATCCGCACGCCAGCAAATCAAGTCGACGGGCTCTGGAGAGGCGCAAGAGATGGGCCAAGGACCAATGTACGATCTGTCCCGGTGGCTGATCGGGGGCCACCCGTTGCACAACTGTCAGTCGCCCGCGTCGATTCGCCGTCGCGGCAGGGCCCAGCATGAGGCTTAGCACGGCGGGCCTTGATAGGGGTAACCCCGAGGGGGGCTCCAAGCAGTCGAGCCAACAGCCGGGCGAGGATAGCGCCAATATTCATGCTGTATGACGCTGTTGGGCTTTGGAAACGGGCGGCTGACGGCCGACGGGCCAACAGCTCGCTCTGTACGGCGTCAGCCTTGCGGACGGAACGGGGACGTCTACATGTAATATAGCCCATGTGTCCATGCCGCCATCGTGTACGGCCTGGTGGCTGACCACTTCTCCACTGCCACCACGGCCGGCCGCGGCTATACGAGTTGCGCGGGTTTTGAGAGAGGGCGGGCCGGGATGATGCCTCGACCTCGGCCGTATTCGAGCCAACGTCGACGACGGGCCGGCCCAGGCACGCTCTCTTGTTGGACCAGTTGCCTGTTTATTTTTTTCTTTTGCCTTGTCTCTTGCTGATGCCGGATCGGAAAACCAAAAAGGACGGGCTCAGGGGGGCGCGGGGGGCGCGGGACGGAGACAGGGCATCGAAGCCACATAGGCGGCGGCGCAGCAAGCAGACAGCTCGAGAGAAGCCCGTCGAGCCCCGGAGGCCCGGGGACGAGCCCATCTGGAGAGTAGGCCGGATTCTAGAACGCAGCCGTGCATGCGAGACTGCGGCACGCCGGCGCCAGCATCGGCCAGTGGCCAAAATCCGACTCCGTGGGAGCCCAGGCCGTGGCGCACGACTGTGCAGGGCTCAGACGCCCGTGTCTGCTCGGAGCCGATCGCGACGGATGATCCTTGCGCCCGGGCAGAGGGAGAAGAAAGGGGGGCGTGTGTCGAGGGAAGGACGAGCCTCAGCCCGCGGCAGAAGAGGCCCGAAGCTGGGGGCTGACTCGAGGCAGCGAGGGCCCAGCTAGCCTTGTCGTGATCCGGGGACGGGCAGACCGGGCCATGGCCTCGCATCTGTAGATGCCCGCCATCACGGGCGAAGGCCGAGGGCGACGCGCCGACGCCCCGGCCTTGCTGGAGGCCGCGCTGGAAGGGGGGGGGGGGTGGCAGGGCTATGCGTCGTCCGTCTCAACGTTTAAGCCTCCGTCTCCCGGCCCAGTCCATCCCTTCTCCCGACTCTCTCTCTCTCTCTCTCTCTCTCTCTGTCTCTTTCTCTCCGTCTCCTTTTCTTCTTATGAGTGTCTCTCTCTCAGGGTCTCAGCCAGACTCGAGAGCTCTTGGAAACGCCGAAGCAGTCTTTGTAAAGCAACAACTCGCATCTACATATCGACCTGCAACATGGGCAGTGCTTTCCTGTCGAGGCCCGTGGCGCCGAGCTGGAGCCGGCTTCAGGACGTCCTGAGGGCGCGCTCCCAGTCCGGCTCGCCGCACAAGATGGTCTTCTTCTCGCTCGACGGCACGTCCGGCCCGCGCGAGGTCTCCTATCCGGCCCTGTACCGGCTGGCGACGGAGAACAGCGGCATGATCCGGTCACTCGACGGCTTCGCCGAGGGCGCCCCGGTCCTCCTGCACCTCGACGACCAGTGGGACACGATCCTGTGGTTCTGGTCCGTCCTCCTCGCCGGCGGCCTGCCCGTCCTCTCCTCTCCCTTCAGCAACGTCGACGAGCACCGGCGGCAGCACACGCGCGGGCTGTCGACACTGCTCGAGTCGCCCATCTGCATCACGCGGACGAGATCTCTGCCGCTGTTCGACGGGAAGCACAGCTTCACGATGCACTCGGTCGAGTCCCTGTCGTCCAGGCGGCAAGGGGCCGGGGAGGAGGTGGTCGGGGCGCCGGCCGGCCGAGACGACGACCTGGCCATGCTCATGCTGACGTCCGGCAGCACGGGCAACGCAAAGGCCGTCTGCCTCACGCACAGCCAGATCATGGCGGCCGTCGAGGCCAAGGCCTCGGTCCGGCCCCTGACCCCGGGCCGGCCGTTCCTCAACTGGATCGGGCTCGACCACGTGGCCGGCCTGGTCGAGATTCACATCCAGGCCATGCTGCTCGACGTGGACCAGATCCACGTGCACGCGGCCAACGTGACGGCGCAGCCGGCCAGCTTCCTCGACCTCCTGAGCCGCTATCGCGTCTCGCGCTCCTTCGCCCCCAACTTCTTCCTGGCCAAGCTCGTGTCGACGATGCAGCAGCAGGGGCCGCCCGAAGGCCGCCCGTGGGACCTGTCGGACCTGACCGTCCTGGCCTCGGGGGGCGAAGTCAATGATGTCAAGACGTGCGTCGACGCGTCGGCCCTGCTCGAGAGGTACGGCGCGCCGCCCAACGTCATCACCCCGGGCTTCGGCATGACTGAGACATGCGCCGGCGCCATCTTCAACCTCAACTGCCCCGACTACGAGGTCGGCAAGGGGCTGGCGGTGGCGTCGCTCGGCCGGTGCATGAAGGGCATCGAGATGCGCGTCACGGCGCCGGCCGCGGCCGACGGCGCCTCGCGCCTCGCCCGGCCCAACGAGGCGGGCGAGCTCGAGGTCCGCGGCGACGTCGTCTTCAAGCGCTACTACCGCAACCCCAAGGCCACGGCCGAGGCCTTCACGGCCGACGGCTGGTTCCGGACGGGCGACCAGGCCCTGATCGACTCGGACGGCAACCTGTGTCTGATGGGCCGCTTCAAGGACGTCATGAATATCAACGGCGTCAAGGTCGCCTCGGCCGACATCCAGGCCTCGCTCGAGCAGTCGCTCGGCGCCCGCGTCGCCCGCGTCGTCGCCTTCCCCTCCAAGGCCGACTACACGGAGCAGATCACGGTGGCCTACATCCCCAAGGAGTGGCCGATGACGGCCAAGGACATGGCCGACATCGAGGGCCTGGCCGTCCAGGCCTGCATCATGAGCGGCGGGCCGCGCCCGCTCGTCCTCTTCCTCAGCCCGGCCTCCGTCTCCAAGCTGCCCATGTCGGCGCTCGGCAAGATCTCGCGGGCCAAGATGAGGACCCTGTTCGAGCAGGGCGTCTTCGTCGACGACGTCGAGTCGCACCGCCAGGCCGTCGGCGACTACAAGCGGGAGCAGCGCCAGCTGGGCGCCGCCACCGTCGTCTCGGACGCCGAGGCCGACCTCATGAACGACTTCGCCCTCACGCTCAACATCGAGCTCGACACCGTCGGCGTCGAGACGCCCATCTTCGAGCTCGGCTGCAAGTCGATGGACCTCATCCGGCTCAAGCACCGCATGGACACCCGCCTGGGCATCGAGGTGCCCATCGTCATGCTGATGAAGTATCCCACCGCCCGCCTGCTGGCCGCCGCCCTCAACCTCGAGAGCGCCGGCGGCGCGGCGGCCAACCTGGAGGAGACGGGCGTCATCGCCTACGACCCGGTCGTCGTCTTCCGCTCCACCGGCTCCAAGACGCCGCTGTGGCTCGTCCACCCGGGCGTCGGCGAGGTCCTCGTCTTCATCGGCCTCGCCCAGCATCTCAACGACGACGACCGGCCCGTCTACGCCCTGCGCGCGCGCGGCTTCGAGCCCGGCCAGCAGCGGTTCGCCTCCATCGACGAGACGGTCGAGGCCTACCTCAAGGCCATCCGGTCCCGGCAGCCCGAGGGCCCGTACGCCCTGGCCGGCTACAGCTACGGCACCATGCTGGCCTTCGAGGTCTCCAAGAGGCTCAACCAGATCGGCGGCCCGGGCACGGTCGGCTTCCTCGGCAGCTTCAACCTGCCGCCGCACATCAAGAAGCGGATGCGGCACCTCAACTGGAACGTCTGCCTGCTGCACCTGTCCTACTTCCTCGGCCTCACCACCGAGGAGTGGACGCACGGGATCGAGACGGAGGAGTTCCGGGCCAAGCCGCGGGC
The DNA here is from genome assembly GCA_002591385.1 of Cordyceps sp. RAO-2017. Taxonomy (NCBI): domain Eukaryota; kingdom Fungi; phylum Ascomycota; class Sordariomycetes; order Hypocreales; family Cordycipitaceae; genus Cordyceps; species Cordyceps sp. RAO-2017. The sequence continues at coordinate 25,346 of NJEV01000070.1, forward strand.
CGACGCGCTGGCCCAGGTCATGCACAAGTCGGACAAGGAGCGCCTGTACGAGCTGGGCCTCGACGACCAGGGGCTCGCCCGCTGGACCGAGGTCGCCTTCGGCCTCCAGAGCATGGCCGTCGACTACGAGCCGGGCGGCCAGGTCGGCGTCATCGACATCTTCCACGCCATCCCGCTCAAGATGGCCGCCGGCTCGCGGGAGGAGTGGGTGAACGAGCATCTCAGCAAGTGGAAGGACTTCTGCGCCACCGCGCCCAAGTTCCACGAGGTCGGAGGCGCCCACTACACCATGATCGGCCCCGAGCACGTCGTCGGCTTCTCCAACAAGCTGAAGGCTGCCCTGAGGGATCGCGGCCTGTGACCGTTCGGGTTTGCCAGCTGTGCCGACTGTGCTTGCTTGCCGGTGCCACCTCCGCTCCCCTTTTACCACCATCGTTCTCTTTACAGCTCGTCTTCAATCTCGTCGAGGTCTCGACTGTCTGAGTTGTCCCCGGCTGTGGGTAACATGTACTGTCGTTCAGTGAGATGTAATCTTGAATGAGAACCTAAACTTGACTTCACGATGCGCATCTCTCGTCTGTATGTTTAGCACTAGTGCACAGGGTAGTTTTGTTCATGTTCAATGTTTCTATGACATTTCAAAACAAGCAAACCACGCAGGAGTTCGAGTAAATCAACTGAAGGCACCACCAACTGCTCGGCTCGCAGAGAGCGCACGTAGATCAAGCGACGTGACTCGACTTGAACACACCGCCTACAGCACAGTCCCCAGGGGGGAAAATGCGATCCGTGAAATGGTAATGTTGAGAAGAGCCGAATTCGGGATCCTGAAATTGGGAATAGTCGTATTGGCCGTCCGAAATTCAAACAGATACCGCGCCCGTTGCGCGGCATGATCGGAACATGTCCGTCGCAAGGCTAACTGTATGTACGTACGTGCGCTTACATGCACTGTTGCCGATGGTGCAACTGTCTCACGAGGCGCTATATAAAGAAAAGACCGAAGTCGAACACGCGCATGCAGCTTTCATGCTCTTAGCAGGCTTACATGTACTAACGCGTGGCAGAGCTTCATTACATGTATTTCTCCCACCTGCGAGAAGACACCCTTTCGTGCCGATGCCCGATACCCATGGAGGGTTTCTAGACCATATTCGTCTGCCATGGACGGTTTCCATCGCGACCTTCTTCTTCCGTGAATATCTGCATGGAGGAAAAGCAGCCACGTGCAGCGAGCTTGAAATAGGCTCTAGAACCGAGATCCTCTCACCTCATCCGTCCATCGTAACAATTGGGTGGCCGAACGGGGCAGTCACATCCGATCGGACCATCCTACCAACTTGCAGCATTCGCAGCCTCATGCCGCCCGCCCGGGCAGGGCTTGAAAATAGAAACGATAGAGAAGACATCCGAAAAGGCCTCCCGGCATGAGACGCAAAAGAAGCGCAAATATTGAGTCGTACATCCCCTCTTGTCCCCCTTCCTCGGAGCAGGATAAAGCTCCCAAATCTCCCTGTTTTCTATCGGTTTCCTGGCACTGGCACATCCGATAACTTGCATATTCCGTGCTCTTCGTAGTGGTTTCAGAATGAAAGCAATATTGGACCAAGTCAAAGCATGAATGAAGGAGATTCATCCGTTCTCTATAAATCGAAAGCAGTTCAACACCATTCAGGCGAGGCCTTATGCCCATGTCTTTGGTATGGGAACGCAACTGTTTCGGCTACACCCTCCGCATCTAGCCAACTTGGACCTCTATTAACATTCATCTGAAGGTCAGATCGAGGAGGGCGCTTCTCAGCACGGTGGCTGCTCTCAAACCGTCGGTTAAAGCAAGATACTATCAGGCCGTTTCGAAATGAACCAAGGAAATGGAGCCGCGGAAATCGATGAGAGCAGAGAAATGCAAGAAGTTCGGCATGCTTCGCCTTTCACCGACGAAAGTTCTACAGAGATACTTACATAGTGGGTACCAGCGGCACTTGCAGCTACATGTACGTCCATAGGTACAGACACCCGTCGCTGAAACGTCAACAAGATTAGCCTCCATGTATTCAAGATTCTCAAACACTCCTCGGGTCGCCAATCGAGTTTCAGCTGCAAAGCTGAATAGATACATATAGTTCCGTCCGGCATTTTCTACAGATCGATTCAGTTCGAGATCGCTCGTAACAAAAATGTATGATTATAACATTGACGTTAGTCTACTCCGGAGTATATATACAAGTAAATCTATGCCGGATTCACCTTCGGATCGTGAAATTGTAGAATGAAAAGGACAATGCTTTGTGTCCACGAGACTTGGAAGTTTAAAAATGCACGTGCATGCGATTCATTGAACGTCCTGGCCGAGACTTCCGCCGAATCGTCAACTTCCGGCGCATATCCTCGAGCGCAGTCATGACACCATCCATGTCATCATCAGCAGCAGCATTATTGGCAGCATCCCCTTCAAGTATGGGAATCGCCGTGTCTTTACCATCCCCTTCTTTGCCGTCTTCTTTCTTGCCGTCTCCGTCTTTGCCGTCTTCTTTCTTGCTGTCTCCTTCTTTGCCTCCCCCTTCCTTGCCGTCTCCGTCTTTGCCGTCTCCTTCTTTGCCTCCCCCTTCCCTCTCGTCTTCTGGGGACGAAAAGGGGGGCCTGTCGGGATCGCATGTCGTCCCGTTGGGCGGCACGGTGCCGTCGCGCAGGTAGGCGCGGAAATGCTTGACCATGCATCTCGAAGGCGAGGCTGTCAGCGCGCCGTGCCCGAAACCCGTGTTCTCGACGAGGCGTGAATCCTTAAAGGCCTCGGTGGCGACCTTGGCCGCCGATACGGGGCAGATGGGATCGAAGCGGTTGTTCATGATGAGCATCGGGTGCGCCGTCCGCATCCCCCGCCGCGGCTTGAAGTCGTGCGTGCGCTCAACGGCCCAGCTCTGCCGTACATAGTAGTCCTGGACGCCGATGTTGAAGAAGAAGGAGTTCTCCTTGCTCTGCTGGCCGACCTCGTCGACGAGCGCGCCAAACCCCCGAGGCCAGTCCGCGCCGGACAGGCCGTCGTTGAATGTGTAGAACCACGATGCCGAGAGGGAGGGATCGATGGGCAGGCCGTCCACGAGTCCGGAGTTGAGGAGGGCCCCCGTGCCGTCGCCTTGCATGATGCTCTTGAGATCGCGGGCAAGGACGGGCCAGACGTCGGGGCTGTACAGGGCCTGGAAGATGGAGCCCCAAGTAGTCGAGTTGTCGATCCAGCCGTACGTCGTAACGTTGACGTAGACGTCGAGCGGTTCGGGTCCGAGTTGTTTCACAGAGTCGACGATCCTGTTAATCAACAACTCCTTGGGCCCCGCGCTGGAAGACAGAGCGCAGCGGTCACCCGCCTTGACGCACTCGTCGGCAAACGCCTGGAGCACCTCCATCGTCTTGGAGTAGTCGGACTTGATGAAGAGCGAGTCGTACCACTCGAACGGATGGACGACGCTATCGGCGATAATACGGGATGAGCGGTTCGGGAAGAGGGCCGCATACGTCTCGGCCAGCATGGTGCCGTAGCTCACGCCCCATAGGACCATCTCCTCCTGGCCGACGGCGTCGAGGATGGAGTTCATATCGGCGACCGCCTGCGGCGTGTTGATATACTTGCCGTGCTCGCCCATGTTGTCCCGGCAGGCCTTGACCACGCCGCTCGCCCAGGCGAACATACCGCTGTCCTCGACCTGCAACTTCCGAGAGTCGAAAGTTCTGGTCAACGCAAGCTCTTCCGTGGGGAAACATTCGGCCGTCGGCTTGGACGAGTTGACGCCCCGAGGATCGAACGACATTAAGTGATAGTCGCCGCCTACAAGCGTTGTCATCTCGTCTCCGCCAAAATAGATGTCTTCTATGCCGCTCAAGCCTGGGCCTCCGGGGCCGTAGATCAGATTCTTTTTCGCATTTTCGCGTCGCAAGCGGATTATGGGTACGTTGAAGGTTATATTACGCGCCTTTTCCTTGTTGAACTGGTCCGCCGGCACGTCAACGCTGCTGCACTCAAGCTCGAACCCCTTTTGCGTCCGTCCGCAGGCAGACCATTTGATCTTTTCTCCGGGATAGGACCGTTCTGGTCCGTCGGTTTGGTTGCCTTTCGGCCTCGGCTGTTTCTGTCCTTCGGCTTGGTTGCCGTTCGTCGTCGACTGTTCCTGTCCTTCGGTTTGGTTGCCTGTCGTCGTCGACTGGACTCCGATCGCCTGTGAGAGCGCCTGCGAGAGGAGCAGGGTTGCCGTGGCGAGGTGAGACAAGCGCATTAATTTGAACTGACTCAAGCTGCGGAGCCGCATGCTGACACGTGAGAGAGACTGCTGCGTGTGAGAGTCGTCGGCTCGGGCCTTTGTGGTGAGGAACCCAAAACTAAGACTGATTCAAGTACTGAGAAGAATGAGAAATATGTTGTGCGTGTAGAATATTCAGCGCATGTCTTGTTGTATGTCGATATCGGCGCAGCCCAGTACCCAAAGCCTCCCGTCTCGATACCGGCCCGAGTCGTCCTTGATCGTGCGTCTAACACGCCCCCCGGTGAAGTATCGGCCCAAATAAAGGCATTAGTCCGTCGATGGACGTGTTTGCACTTCGAAGCACAAGGACCATGGCCTCTTTATGTTTCTGGCCGCCCGAGGAGTCTGGAACACCGGCTTCTGTCCACGACCACCTTACTGCCTTTTCCAGTCCTTAGCTTCTGCCTGAGCACCGGATGTACGTTTTCGAGACAGAAGGTCGACTCATGAACACCCACGAATTGGCCGCCTTCACTGATGTGTTATGCCAGGCTTCCCTGCCCAGCAGATGCATGCAGCCTGCTACATGTACATGCTGACGGCCCCCCCTCCCCCTCGCCTCGCTCACGCTTTTTGAGCCTGATAGGGATGGTGAAACGGCTATTGTCAGCTGTGACTTAATGATCCCTCCCGGGACTGGGCTAGTCGACCGAGACGATGGGGTTCCTCGCAAGATGGAGGCACGTTGACTCCTCATCTGGCAGCCGAGCGGGTGTGCGACTGTGTGCAGACAACGACCTACGCGAGTCTCGTCGTCGAGGTTCTCTACAGTCGTGGCGCCGGTCTTGGTGTTTCCTGTCTTGTAGATTCAGTCCGTTGGCAGAGAAGCATCCACAAAGACGACCCGTAGTCCCCATGGTATTGTTTCAATCGTCGTTTGAACGCGCCGATCAGGCTCCTACTTGAAACCGTTACGCTGTGTACAGGCAGCGCGCGCAGGAGTGCGACGAAGCCGTAGCTAAAAACGATGCTCGGCTAGGTGGTCCATCACAAGCCCTTGTGCGTCTCAATCGTATACGTTGGTTTCTTTCTCGCTCCATTCCGGTATTCCGAAGCCCTTCGGGGAATCAGTGCGGTTGACTGCAGTTACCAGGCACGGGGACGGACTGGTCTGCCATGACATCAGACGGTAAGAAAAACGAGCAGCTCGCTCTCTGCCTTTCTATACAGCGCTCGTGCTCGGTTAATCATGGCCCGTCGGGGTCCAACTCCACCACCTTTCAGTCGTGCGAGTGGCCGCACATGGTGTTCGACCAGCTTGCGCGACACCCTACTTCTAGAAGCTTGCCTTCGGCGTTGAAACGCTCAATCTGAAACGTTCTACGGAATATCCAAACTAGCAAACACCCATGGCCGAAGGTCCTAGGCTCATGGACGTGCCCAGACCGGGTATGTCAAACGCGCGCGGGGAGGGGGAGCGGTTTAATGCAGTTCTGTTATCCTGCATGTCAAGTGCTTGTCAACTTATTACTCACTACTTCCCAGTTCTCGGCGCTCGAACAGAGCAAACCCGAGTCAAGTCCTGACTGGCCAAGGCCAGTGTCGCCAGGATGCTATTTGTTCTGGCGTTACATCTATACATTGGCGGATACGATTTACCGGTCCTGGGTTTCGGGAGCAGCGATCACATGGGAGTCTGGAACCGGAGTGCCCGAGAAAGACCTTCCATCGAGTTGCAATCTCCACAAGGGTATGACGGAGAGCTGCCAGGAATCGTTCTTCTATGCCGCCAAGCTGCGGGCCGCATAGATGACGTGACGTCACTGTGAGTTTCACGGAACCAGCGAGTCCGAGAACAGGCACGAACCATACTCGGCGTCTGCACTCAACCTCTTCCGACCAGCAGCGGCTTCGGTGAATGGAATTAGACCGAACGCGGGAAGTTCTTGGCCAGTGAGAGCTCCACAAAGCAGTACAGAAACTTGTCAGGCCCTTGCGCCAGGAGCCAATCAATGTCAATGTCCCCGGTCGGCATTTGGCCATCACAAACTACATAATTTGCTATATATAACGGTCGACAAGCTGCCCGGACTTTGCGATGTTGTTTTGGAAAGCAAGTGACGGAGTGTAAGCTGTGTGCTGTTGACATTGGAGAGACGCTTATACAAAGGACAACTGCCTTCGATACATGTATTTGAAGTTGCGTCAACGCTACATATCTGCACCTGGCTTTTGCGACCTGGATGATCAATGGAGAGCTGTGCGCCCGTATGCGAGGGCCTGGACTTTTGCATTCGCACCAAGAGGCGATCGTCGACGTTGTGCCGACACGTCTGTACAGGCGGCTGCACATATATATTTGATTGCTGGGGACATCAGTCCGTGATTCTTGGACTTGAAGCCGATTGACCGGCTGATAACCGCGCGGCGACCTCGTGGAAGCTCAGCCTCCTTCTCAGGGCGTCAACTAGGAGACCTAACATATCCTCACAGGACAGGAGAGTGGTGTCCTCCAAGATGCTCTTTTGAAGACGGACCAGCTAGACCCGACCAACAGCACGGGTAGCCAACAGAACATCCGCTCGAATCGGCAATCGATTGAGCGGACGAGTTGAAACACGAGATGTGGATAAACGTGCATCGTGCATGGAACGTCAGGGGGGGCAAGACGACATGACCTTCGCAATTTACATATACCTTTTAGACAGTCGTGCAAGACGGGCCGACTACATAATCATCGTATACATATCACCACGGATCTACCCGGACGGAGTACATATCTAGGGACAGACTGATATAGAAACATGAGCCTGAGACGTCAACTCGCCTACCGAAGGCCGGGTATATCCGGATGAGGCCGCAGCACTCCCGCCTGCGCCGAATCACATGCGACTTAGGGAAATGCAAGGCAAAAACGAAGAATCAGATTTTCTCTGAATCTTGCTCAATGCTGGCGAGTATAAAAGGACAGCCGGTGCTCTCACTCCTGTTGCGGTCAATAATGCAAATTGCCCCGGGCGCCCTCGGCGTCCACGGCGGCCTGGGCATAAGGCAGCAATAACGCCTTTCAAATAAGGGTATTGCGAACGGCATTACGAACGGCTTTACGTGATACGGAAGCGATCTACCGACCAGATCGTGAGGTCTTAAGAGGATAGGAAAGGAAAGGAGACCCCTAGGCCTAGCCGCGAGAGTCATACGGCATAACTGAGAGAGGGCACGTAGTCCATGGCGGGGCCACGTAAAAGGATAATATAAAATAGGGGCCGGCGG
>NJEV01000070.1:32914-44321 GCA_002591385.1 Cordyceps sp. RAO-2017
GCCTCTCTCGCTGCCTCTCGTGCGTGCCTCTCTCGTGCGTGCCTCTCTCGTGCGTGCCTCTCTTATACGTGCCTCTCTCGTGCGTGCCTCTCTCGTGCGTGCCTCTCGTGCGCGCCTCTCGTAGCCTCTCCTGCTGTCGCTCTATATAGGTATCTGATAGATCTCTTTTACTTTCCCTCCGGGGGCCCTCCGGGGCGTCTGCGGCGAGCTTTTACGCCTACGCCGGCCGTGAGAATACGACGGCAAAACGACGGGAAGAATCTAGCCAATTGCCGCTCGACTTAAGGGTAGATACGCGCTAACCACCTATTAAAGAAGTAAAGTAGGAAGGTGCTCACCTATATTCCTAGCTTTACTTAATTAAATCTACGAATAGTTTTAAATATATTCATAAGTTACTAATTTTATAATCTAAGCATTATCTGAATTTACGCTGAATAACTTACTTATAACGTTATAGGTTTAGTACATATTATTGATTAAGGATTAATAGGTAGTACTGTAGGACAGGATCTCTGCAGGACTATAGCAAATATAACTAATATACCGAGCCTATAGCTGGGTGTCTCTTGATGTCAGATATAGCTGTCACACCATGGTGTCCGTCCTGGTCTACTTCCACCGATTTATCTCGTAAGTTTGTCGTCCAAATTCTCCCAGGTGCACACAGGGCCTCGTGCATCGCGTCATTGCATCATGTGCATAGTCTGCCTACTTCATCGACTTTTACTTTCCGAGTAGTCGTGCTGTCCCATGAGGCTACCATCTTGGCGGAGGAATCCCGGACAGTTTCGGTGTCTGTCATAAATGATTGAACCATGGGTGCTTGTATTATGTGCATCGATGTCAAGCCAGGAGCCGAAATTCACTCTGTTTTTTTTAACTTAGTTCTGGCCTTGGAAATTTAGCGCTGTCTCCTAATGCTAGTCCCCTCGTCACGGCCTCCGTATATCCCCTCAAGCCGCCCGATAGGTCAAAGTCGGAGTAGAAATCCGTGCATGACTCATACTTGGACGGACGAGTGTCCTTCCAACTGTGGAGGCCATAGCAATATGTGAAGTACATAAAGACGGGGTCTCGCCCATCTTTCTCCGTTCTCCCTGTCTTTGAACAAAGACGACTGTAATTTGAAGCAAGTGTGGCACGGCCAGTCATTTGTGCGATCAGTTTTATCCCGTTTGGAAGAAATCTGGAGTTGGAGTTGGGCCAGCGAAATGTTGGGCGATTACTGCTAGCGATTGATTACGACAGACGAATGAGTCTTGACTAGCGCTATAAAGCTAGACCGCTCGACTTTGGTGGTTAAACAGGGGGAATGGTTCGATAGGATTTCAACGGGGGCGTACAGGGCGGGTGAGGTAGTAACTACACGAGCAGCAGTGGAAACCGAATGAGGTTCCGAAACGGTTTTGAAGCTTGTCACTGAGGGACCAGAAAATGATGAGAAGAAAACGAACGATAAATATTTTCAATACATTGAAACGCGACAAGCTCAGCCTCCCCGACCCCTCGCTATCGGTTCAACTTGGGAATCGGGCCTGGCGTTCATCCTTTGCTCAAGAAAGATTCACTATTACCATGAGTCGCTGGATAGTATCATTAATATGGGTATTTGTGATACCCTCAAGGTCGAGACCTACATCGTCTACTAACTTACGCACTTAGCCAGCGATAGCTCCAGGGTTGAGGCCGATGTTATACGTCTCGATAGTTTTTCTAGGTTTGGGGGCATTTCTGTATGGTTTTTTACGTAGTGCATTGGCCTCGTCAGCTGGTGCTTATTATCTAGGGAACACTTCCACTGGCGCGTCGATGGATTACCTGACCCAACTTGAGGTCAAGATCAATAAGCCAATCAGCGAATCGTTTTCAAACGACCGGTTGTCAAATACCAGACCCCAACCTCCAAGACAGGATGCTGGCCTTGGCATCTCTTTGGGTCTGCCAGGCAGGATGATTGATGATGGTCTCGGGGGCAGGCTAAGCCGTCGATATGGCGGACCAAACCGCAAGGGGAAAGCAAAGACTCTTTGGGAATATATACCCAGATATATACCGCCTATGATCTACTACGAACCTTCCGGTCGACTACGTATATGTACTGTTCAGATACATGTATACTTCTATACTGGAGAGTGTGTATCTTTTTGATCGAGACAGATATGATCTAGCTATCATTGATGATATGACGGAAATCAATGCTCTCTCTATAACATCCCCCAAACGGCATTGAGCAAGCCCGGCTATCTGGTTAGCCCCGTTTCTACCTATCTCTACGCACGCCTCTTAGCCTCGTCTACGTGAAGGCGAACCCAACTTGCCGGAGTGCGTCGACCCCTCGAACCCCGGAGCCTGTTCCCCGACGTTTGGCTATGACCCTCGGGTGAGAAGGATGGAGCCGGTTAGGCGTGGCACGCGCGGCGATACACTCATCGAGGCAACAGGCACGATAGCCCGGCAAAGTGAACCACGCCTCATAGCGGGGGATTCAATACTTTATAGGGCTACTATGGACTAGTCGATGGCTGTTGTCTGCTACATCGCATAGCATATTCCGACGGATCCTCGATGCCCTTGCAGTGACTTTGTATAGGAGATCTCTCCTACCCTGATTTTCCGTCCTCGACGGGCTCGGAACCCGCCTCGCCTGAATGAGGGCCCTCCCGGCTGTTGGTGTCCCCGCCCTCGTAGTAGCCGCGGCTCCGCTTCTGGTTCTGTTTGATGGTCGAGCGAACGCACCGATTGCCGTACTTGACCCGCTCGCGCTTGAGCTCCTTGAAGGAGCAGCAGCTGGGCGGAAACTCGAAGGTGGTCATGCCGTCGAACCGGACCTGGCATCCGTAGCCGGTTCCTTCGGAGGTGATGTACTCGAACGTGGTCGTCTCCCTGGGGTTGTTCCCCGGCGGGCCGCACGGCGCCCGGCAGTCTGGGTTGGGCGTCAATTCGCGCCCCTCCGGCGTCATCCTCTTCGCCGGCGGCGCCTCAATCTTGCCTTCGGGATAGAGCTTCCCGAGGGCTTGGATAGTCTCCCCGGCGGCCGCTGGCTGCAATACGCCGGCAATGGCACCCGGAGAGCCAAAGAGCATTAGGGCGGTCGCCCATCCAGCGAGTGACTGCGAAGTCGCCTTCATCTTTAGTTGTCTAGAAAGAGGGAAAGAGGTCTTTGGGTGAAGAACGTGCAAGAGAGGCCTGAGGGGAGCGGGAGATGGTCGTTGCCTGTGAGCCGGGCGAGGCATAGAAGCAGGAGGCCGTCTGATATTTATACCGTCTTCTCCAGAGCCGTTGCGGCAAGAGGTCAGACAAGCAGGCGGCTGGCTGTTGGGCCCGGGCCCCATGGCCAGGGACGCGAAGCATGAGGCGTGAGGAGACCTGTCGAACCGGGGCCGAGGCAGTCAAGGGACGGACTAGTCGCGGGGCCGAGTATACCGGCATTAAGAGGATTCGAGGCCATCTTCCTTTCTCGGTGTGAAGCATGGCCGGTGATGCAAGTTGAGACCGGAAACCGGTTAGGTCCTCCCATTCAAGCCCGGTCTTGGAGTCCCCAGGCTACCCGTGTCAGACGAGGTTGACTATCTTCCCTTGGCATCATTGATTCGTGATTTCCGTCTCCGCGGCCTTCGGGGTGTGGAGGCCAAGGGGTGCTTCTAGACTCTGTGGGGCGACGGCCTGTGTTGAGCGATGAGCTCCGCGCCCAGGAACCCCCGATCCCAGTTGGGTGTCAAGTGTTGACGGGCTGCCGCGTGTGCGTCGAGGGTTACTACCGCTTTTGGGGGACGAGGCCGCATGCCGAAGCTTTTCAGTCGCCTCGGCACGACTAAGGGGCATGGAGGGCCAGCCCGAGACGCACCGGATTCAATGACTGGCATGCTACCGGCTTCGCCATGATGCTATCCTATCCCTCTCGTATCGCACCGATGAATTTCCTATAGTCTTCACGACCGCCCTCGCGGCGTTAGCAGCGCCATTCGGCACCTAAAGGGCGGGCGAGGCAGCTAACGAAGCCCTGTAGGCGAAAGAGGTGGCGTGGAGGCGGCACGAGAACCTCTCCGCGAGGCTCTAGGAGAGGCGGGGGGGACGGCGAACTACGTTATGATAGCTTTTCACTCTCTTTGCTTAGCATACGCGCAAAGAGCATATAAGCAAGGGAGTCAATAAGCAAGGGAAGGGCCCCGCCGCTATGAAAATCGCTCGTGATGCGGCAGAAACGGGCACTAACTTGGTGGGATTATGCCATATAATATATCCATATCCCTTTGTAGGGAGGTCAAAACATAGGAAGGTCAAAACATAGGAGGGCCAAAACATAGCAAGGCCAAAACATAGCAAGGTCAAAATAAGGAGGCACGGAACGTATAGGGGCCGACACGTGATGCCGCAACCAGCTGCTGAGGTCATGCTGAGGTCGTGCTGAGGCTGAGGTCAGGCGCGGAACTGTTCCCCGGCCGAGTTATATTAACATAATGCACCCCCTTCCCGGTCACACCCGACGCGACCCGCACTTGATGGCGGGAGAAGCGACGCATGATGACGGAAATTCGAGACCAATCGGATCCACGCGAAGAAGGGGTCCTGCTCGCCTTCAAGGCCTATTATCGGCAAGGCCCATTCGATAGTACCCACAAGGCCGCAACGGCATATTGATGATATCCCTCAGTCGACAGTATCTGGTCGACTGCGCGGTGCCCGCCCCCGACGCGATGCGCAGATGAACAACCGGAAGTTGACGGCAACGGAAGAGACTGCCCTCGTACAGTGGGTCTTGTCGATGGGCGAGCGAGGGATGCCGCCGACAGTATGTGGTCTAGACTCGCCGCATGGCCAACTATGTTGTTTCCTTCGTTTCCCATCCTGTTTCCCTTCCCCCCGGCCCGTCGTCCGTCATTACCCAAGGCATGGATGGCCCTCTCTTCCCGAGGCGAGCGACAGACGCCAACATCATCCGGATGAAGAAGCCGGATGTCAAGATCAGAACGCCCATTCACTGTGCTGCATGTGCCGAGCAGGCAACAAGCTTTGTCATTCCGCATTGGTAACGGATTCGGACCTTCTAGTTGGCGTCGTCATCTAGGCTGCCTAGGTGACGACATCGCCACTCAACCATACATCACAGATCAACTTCTCGCCATCACTTAGTTCGGTGGCCGATTCACGGGGAATCTTCTGCCCTCCGACCGTCGCTCCGTCTTCCATACTGCCGTGCCCCTTGTTGTCTGACACCGGACAAGGGAGACTACAAGGCAGCGAAAGCGTGGCGACCGATATCGCTTCTATCGACACCTGGCAAGACACTAGAAGCGGTCGTTGCAGAGCGCATACGACGCGGTAGAGGTTTACGGGCTCCTGCCGGCAAACCATTTCGGCGCGACAAAGTGGCGGTATTAACAGCGCCTATAATAGAGTATGCAAAGAGCGACTACTCAAGAGAATAAAGTCCAGAGGAATACTAAGCCTTACACAGTCCCCAGTACCCTTTATTTCGCTTCTTGGTAGTTCCAATAGAACGATAAGTGCCTGTTTTCTACCGTCGCGCCAACGGACCCCGAAAAGGCATAATATTATATACTTCGCGTTGGGAAGGGCCAGTCCTTATCACTTCCATACACCCTCCTTACTTGGATAGATGCCAAGACGTGGACAGCATTGGGTCAGGAAGACCGTGGAAAGGTCTGGCGCCAAGTAATTCTTTCCAAAGCACACAGCTCCGGCCGCCAGGATTGAACAAGTCGATCGAGTTGAGCCAAACTAGGATTTTTTTCCCGTAAAGGGCTTACAGTACAAGCTCAGTTTGACGGAGATAATTGCATCTGCCACCGTCGTTACCTGCTAGAGTTCGAACAACAGGAGCTCTTGCTCTGTTGGTTAATCCATGTAATAGGAGGTTATGAAAAGGATCAAATTAGGGGGCATACATGGTACAACCCAAAGGGATCCATCACTCCTGCGGGGTTGGGCTGAGTGATGCATCGATCTCGGGCAACCGCCCTCCATGTCATTCTCGTGAGGAGTGACAAATCGGGAGAGTGCTTCACGACCAAGCACTGCCTTACCGAAGCGATTCGCGGCTGGTTTGGGCGGAGAAGCTGAGGCGGCGAAGACGAGCCTGGACCTTGGATGGAGCGAATCGAGGTCAGCCTCGTGGATGCTCGGGCAGTGCTCACAAATCTCTCCAAGGGGGACTGTAGGGCTTCCGACCCCCTGAGCGACGACGCTGGATCGAGTGTAGCTGTCCCCGTGCTCGATGGCGGTCTTCAACTCTGCCGCTCCACCAAGCCTCCCAGCAGTCACCTGCAGCTTGATGCGACATGTCGGGACACTGCAGGAGGCGGCGTTAGGCAGAGAGATTCGTCTGATCCTTGCGGACGCGTGAGTACTGTTGCAAGAGCCATGCTGGGCGTGCCGGTTCGGTCCTCGTCGAGCGGCGTCCGGAGGAGCGGACCATGCGGTTGCTGCAGAACTCGGGCCGGCCCCCCCCCCCGCAACGTGCTGTTTCGCCAAGAGAGAAAGCGGCAGGCTCCGGCTATCGACGGGGCACGTATTCCGGCGGCACCGATTCGTGCGCCGGCGCCCTCGTCGTCGAGCACGCCGGCGAGCCCAGCGAGCCGGCCGGGGCTTTCGCCGTCTACGGCGAGTTGCGCCGCCGTCTGATGCCGAGCAGCGCGGCCGCCCTCCCGGCGGGCTCTGCAGAGCCTGCGGTTGCGAGCCGTGTGTCGGGGAAGCGTTCGGTCTGTGTCGGCTAGGCAGACGGCACAGCCTGGCTCACCTGTGATCGGGAAGTCGCTTGTTTCATGAGGGAGCCGAGTGGTGTCAGGACATGGCGCCTTGCTGACAAGAATCTATCCCCATCGACTCCTTGCCTCTAGACAGCGCCATCTTCGTATCGGACGAGCGGTCAATCTGCAAGGCATTGCAATGACTGGATGTGAATATTATCGGCTGGCCGAGTTGTAGGCGCCCTGAGCCGGGCCGCTTGGGGCAGGCATCGCTTGGGAGTTACGAGTCATCGACGAGAATGCCTGCCGACAATCTCGTGTCCCTTCTCTTCCAGTCTCTTCGCCATCAAGATTCCCACTCAGGGGCAATGAATGTAAGCATGCATTCTGCAGCAGCACCCACATGATGAGTGTGTATGTACTCCATACGGCCTCTGTTCCTGCTGCGCATCCTTACTTGTTACACGCCGGGTTGCTGTCAGGGTAGCGGAGTAGACGTGGATAATGTGTGAGTCAGTATGCAACGGAGGCATCAATTATGCCTTGTGAATTGTAAACAGCGTCGTGGGACAGCTGTGCCAGGAAACGTGACGCTTGATACATGCATACACCTCGTCGTGCCTGACGGAACATGTCCCTTTCAACGGCCCATGCCTTACTATGTTTTTCAACCAAGATCGTCTGTCTGTATCCATCGTCGACCGTCGTCCAAGCTTGGCTGGGCCTGACGCCTGGTTTCTACCACATTGAGCTTTCATCAACTCTTCTCCATGCCATCGTGAGGTTTTTTACTCGGAAACGACCGGGTCCTCGGTGATGCAGTGCGGACCAATCGAAAAATGTCGATCACGGCCTGCCATCCATCGACAATCACTGCTATATCCTGCCCGTCAACTGACGTCAGGTTACAGCAGAGCAGACCTCTGACGCAACACGACATGAAATCGGCGTTACAACGTCAGGGGTCGGAGCACTCCGTCATCTCATCTTATTTCGTAGCTTCGTGAGACTGCATAGTAATACCCTCCTTGCCCCTGTTCTTTACTCTAGTAGTTGATCCTCCTCGAACAGTATGATCGGTCCTTGCCGTGGAGCATCAGAGATGGCTCACAGGCTCATGAAAATCATATACTCGCCTTGCCGTCCTGTCGAGAGGCTTTGAGGTTTCTTCCAGGACAGCGACTCCTCCGCGGCGACGTCGGGCACTCACTCTGGCTAGGCAACCGCCTGAAAGCAATCCAGGGAGTGAAAGACATGTCGATTCTCGAGCCCACGTGTACTGGGTTGTAGACGGCATTCCCGGAGGCGGGTTCGCCGCCTCGCCTGAAAACCAGGCCAAACACGGCATCGCACGGATTCGATGCATGCTGGCCGTATCTCCTTATGCTCCAACCTGCGACTGAGGAATTACTTGCTTCTGGACCAGCACATCTCCTCCTCGTACCGATCTGTCTCCTTAATTACGGGTACCATGGGTTCTAGAAACGATGACTGCGAACGAGGCTAATCCTTTCAGGCAATGCCCGAGAGATGTTGCGAAGAGTACATGTAGTAATGCCACCGGCCCACTTGCATGACTGTTTCGTGTTTCCTGGTGATGAAAATAGACGACGAGAACTATGCCGAGGCGACGAAGCCCAGTCCTTGCCTACAACGGTCGGGGCCCTCTGGGTTTCTCCCGGCCGTCCCCCTCAGCTCCCCGCAGCCCGTGTTGACGGGTATGTTTCAGGGCGGCGACGACGGGCTACACGGGAGGGCGGCGACGGGCTAAACGGGGTGGCACGACTCAGTTTGGCTCCGAGGAATCAAGGACCGCGCGGGCAATGCCTTGACGACAGGTAGGCAGACTTGCGGCCACGGCTGTCTGCCTGGACGACGGGCAGTCGGGACGACAGCCGGAGCTGGGGTGTCGCAGGTGCTCTTCGGCGGCGGTCCTCGACTCGTTGCGAACGGCCAGCCTTACGTCGTCGGCGATGCCGCGGCACGTCACGGGGTGGTTGAGGTTGTGCCATGCCCGCCAAGCTTTGATATCTCGTGGTCGAGGGCTCAAGCGTTGACGTTGACGATGAGGAGAGGCCGCAGACTCAGCTCCGTCCGAGGCCAAAGTCGTTCTGATATTCGATGCCCCCGATCGACGAGGAAGGCCCGTCGTCGGCCGCAAGTCAAGCCGGCAACCGTCCGATCCTCTTGACACAGCCGTGACCAATGTATGCCCCGTCGTCACAGCCTCGACGCCGAACCGAGTCAAACGTCCGGCCCTCGTGTCGCCGGCGACGACCGAGCGGGATCGCTGAGAGTATGCCTTGACGGCCGCTCGTTCGGCCGCGAAGCCTTGCGGTGGAGAGGCGGGTGTCGCGGATCGTCCTGACTCGGCCGGCGGCATTGACTGCCATCCAAGATAAGATGCCGCCAGAAACCTCAAGCGTTTCATCGCCGGACCGTGTTGAGGGGGGCGGACTCTGCCTTGCGCGTGTTTTGTTCCTTGCCGTCTGTTGTTTCTCTCCCCCCTCCCCCCCTCTGTGCCGGTCGTTTGAGGCACGAGAGCGGCTTGTGCCATGGAACGGACGAAGGCGTGAGTGCCTGGTCTCGAGTCCGGTGGGCTTACGCGACCTCGCTCTCAGCCTGACTCGGGGGTTCTCCGTCACGGCTTGCCCGGCGGTTGCGCCGAAGGGACGTACGAGGCGGATCGGCTGGTTGGGCAGCCTTTCCTCAGCTCTTGATTCACGCTGTTCGTCCCATGGAGGCGTGTGTGGCAGCACCGAGTGACAGCGGTCGCCGGACGGGACGTCGAGGTATAAGAATGCTCGACCAGTCCGCTCCAAGCTCAACTTCTTCACCACCACCCAGTCATCCCAATCCTTCCACCTCAACAGCATTCCCTGTCCGACCAAGTCGCCTTCTCTGCCAATCTCTCTCTCCTTTCCAACCTGAGCCTGTCCATTCGACCCAGAAGACAACCGCTTTCACACAACTTCCTCGAGAAACAAAATGGTTCGCATCTCGACCTTCGCTCTCCTGGCTTGTACGTGCCCGGCCATCCCCGCCCCCTCCCCCCATATCTCTCCGGCCTGGCTAACATCAACCGGCAGTCGCCTCCTCCACCCTTGCGCGGCCAGCCGGCTCCGGTTCATCCCCTGGTCTTGCTGAGGGTCCCAAGGATTCCAAGTCTGGCTCCGGCGGACTGGGTGGAGGTCCCAGCTCCGGCCTGCCTCCCAAGGGTGCTGGGTCTGCCCCCGGCGGACCGAGTGAAAGCGAGGATGCCGCCGCCGGTCCCCTCGGCGACAAGGAAGGCGAACTGGGGCCCAAGCCGGGGAAGAAGACGGCCGGTTCGGACTCGGCGGGTTCAGAGCCTGGCAGTTCGGGACCCCCGGACGCCGCCGGCGCGGAGAAGGGTCAGGGCGTTTTGAAGCCGGAAACGGTGAAGGATATTGAAACGACAGTTGAGGAGAGCCCCGACAAGGTGATAGACGAGATTGGTGGAATTTTTGATAAGGCCCTCGGCCCGGCCGGCGGCGACGAGTCCCCGCCGTCCACGTCCGAGGACGGGCCCTCCGGGTCCTCGGCCAAGGGGGGCCCTAAGGGTTCCGAAGGCGGCGACGACGAGCTCCCGCCGCCCACGTCCGAGGAGGACGGGCCCTCCGGGCCCTCGGCCAAGGGGAGCCCCAAGGGCCCCAAGGACCCCAAGGGCGGCGCTGGCGGACCCGAGGAGACGGAGCCGGCGCCCAAGGGCCCGAAGGCTTCGGCCAAGAAGACCGACTGAGCACCCAGCCGGACCAGGGTTCGAAAAGGAGAAAAAAGAGCGGGAGCGAGGACGCTTGGAAACTGGACTGAGCGCGACTTGGAGGCGGGGAGGAAAGGGAGGAGAGCTGCATCTTTCTGTTGTCACAAGCAGGATAGGCCCATTCACTCGCTTAGGAAATGCACAACCGGATTCTCGCGCCCTCGATCATGAACGCGGCTGCTTCGGTGCACTGCGAGCCTGGGACCAGCTATAGGTATAGCCGGTCCTATGGCTCGAACAGATAGGCGTCTTGATACATGGACTGCCTCGATAACTCTGCCAGTTCCCTTGGTCCCCCGAACGCAAGCATCCAGGCCGCAGCCAAGCCCGCAGCGACAACCCCTGCCCGGCCCAGCGAATGGGGAGGCGGCGGACGGAGGGCGAGCCGTGATGACGATCCGCCCCCCTCCCAGCGAACGCGGCAATCCGAGCCCGGACGGGCTTAGAGCAGGCGGGCGGCCACGGATCCGTACGCGGTGTCGCGCTGCAGGACGAGCCGCCCGGCGCGCCCAGATCGGCTGATCGCGGACGTGCCAGCCTTGCCGTGATGTCAGACGCGTTTTTTGACGTCACTCGCGTGGGAGCATCTCTATATTGCGTGCGCGGGGAACGCTGGGATGCTGTACAAGTCGCGCCTCTCGCGCTCCATCGGAAAAGCCGACCACCTGTCCAGAACGACAACCGAGTCTCTACCTCCTCATCAGAGCCTCCCTATCCAGAACGACAACCGAATCTCACTCCTTATCAGAGCCTCCCTACATAAACATATCCAAATCTCCTCCTCGTCAAAGCCTCCCCATCCAGAACCACAACCGAATCTCAACCGCCTCACCAAACAACCAACCCCCCTTCTCCAGCCACCACCACCCAAACCCTCCCCGCCCCCAAAAACCATGCGCCCGCTCCTCCTCCCGGC
>NJEV01000700.1:0-13878 GCA_002591385.1 Cordyceps sp. RAO-2017
CTGGCCCTGTCGCGGCGGTCGACGGCGCTGTCGCGGATGCGCTCGCGCGGCGCCCCGGCCTTCACGCACCCGCTGGCGCACGTGCCGACGACGGCCGACCAGCTCGTCGACTTCGACTCGGCCGACGACCCCTACCACCCGCTCAACTGGCCGACGCGCAAGAAGGTGCTGACGACGCTCATGTACGGCCTCGTCACCATGACGGCCACCTGGGCCTCGTCGTCGTACTCGGCCGGCACGCGCGACATCGCGCGCGAGTTCGGCGTCGGCATCCAGGTCGCCAACCTCGGCACCTCGCTCTTCCTGCTCGGCTTCGGCCTCGGCCCGCTGCTGTGGGCGCCGCTGAGCGAGGTCTACGGCCGCCGCCTGGCCGTCATGGCCCCCATGTTCGTCGCCGCCTGCTTCAGCTTCGGCTCCGCCGTCGCCAAGGACCTGCAGACGCTCATGATCACCCGCTTCTTCGGCGCCTTCTTCGCCTCCGCCCCCGTCACCAACACCGGCGGCGTCCTCGGCGACCTGTACTCGCCCGCCTGGCGCGGCATCGCCATGGCCGGCTACGCCATGTCCGTCGTCGGTGGGCCCGTCATCGGCCCCATCGTCTCGGCCGCCCTCGTCCAGGACCGCTCGCTCGGCTGGCGTTGGACCCAGTACGTGACCGGCATCCTGCAGGCCAGCCTGCTGCTCCTCGCCATCCTCCTCATCGACGAGAGCTACCCGCCCAAGCTGCTCGTCTACAAGGCCCGCCGCCTCCGCCTGCAGTCGGGCAACTGGGCCCTGCACGCCAAGTTCGAGGAGTGGGACGTCAGCGTCGGCCAGCTCGCCCGCAAGTTCCTCGTGCGCCCCGTCCAGCTGCTCTGCACGCCCATCTGCTTCCTCATCGCCCTCTACGCCAGCTTCTGCTACGGCATTCTGTACATGCAGCTGGGCGCCATCCCCATCATCTTCGGCGAGCTCCGCGGCTGGAAGCCGCTGGTAGCCGAGCTTCCCTTCCTGTGCATCATGATCGGCGCCATCCTCGGCTGCGGCCTCAACGTCTACAACCAGATTCTGTACAACAAGGCCTACCACGCCGCCGGCGACCGGCCTGTGCCGGAGCGCCGGCTGCCGCCCATGATGCTCGGCTCCGTGCTCTTCAGCGGCGGTCAGTTCTTCGTCGGCTGGACGGCCACCCCCAGCGTCCACTGGATCGCGCCCTGCATCGGCCTCGTCATGCTTGGCATCGGCTTCTTCACCATCTTCCAGGCCGCTCTCAACTACCTCGTCGACACCTTCCAGGCCTATGCGGCCTCCGCCGTCGCTGCCAACACCTTCCTGCGCTCCTGTTTCGCCGCCGCCTTCCCGCTCGTCGTCGGCCCGCTCTACCACAACATCGGTGTCGGGCCAGGCTCCAGCATCACCGGCGGCTTCGCCGCGCTGCTGATCCCGGTACCTTTCATCTTTTACCTGTTCGG
This sequence comes from Cordyceps sp. RAO-2017, assembly GCA_002591385.1. Lineage (NCBI taxonomy): Eukaryota > Fungi > Ascomycota > Sordariomycetes > Hypocreales > Cordycipitaceae > Cordyceps > Cordyceps sp. RAO-2017. The sequence continues at coordinate 1,452 of NJEV01000700.1, forward strand.
CAAGCGGGTTCGGAGGGCGTCCAAGTGGTCCAAGGCGTCCGTCTTCGACTGAAACGTCGATTCTCCAAAACGACCATCGTGCCGCCTTCGGAAAAAAAGGCAGAGGGAGAAGTGGAGATATCTTAAGGGAAGAAGAGAGAGGAAGGGAGAGAAGGCGACAGAGAACATCGATTCTCCGCATTCTTGTTTCTTGCTGCTCTTGTTGCTGTTGTTGTCGTCATTGTTCTTCTCACGCCCTAGCTGCGTCCCCCCCCCCCCCCCTTGGCAACATCCAGCAACCCATATACACGCAACCTCTTCTCGCCTTACATCTTACATGCCATCCGATGGACTCACCGAGCTCCCCTGACGGCATCGGTCGAAAATAAATCTGACCGACCGCCGTCCGCCCGAGTGCCGAGACTGAGCCCCCTGGGCCTAGGCAGCAAAAAACTTGCGCTGCTTGTTGCCTAGCGTATCGCCACTAACAACTGTCAGCGTCATCCGCATACCCCCGTGAGCGTGACGCGGCCGGGGCGTTTCTGGCTGTGTACCAGAAGCTGAATTGACGAATGATGATTCCGAATGCTTCCCTATTTTCCCTTTGATACTGCGTGCCCTTACTTTTCGTTCGATCCTCGAAGCAACCGAACCGGCATCACGGTCCGTTTTTGTTGGCTCACCCCCGACACCTCTTCACAAACCGCACCCTATTGCCATGCTATCATTATGCGCCGAAACGAGACGAGACTTATCCCAGCCTCGTTAGTTGCTGTTGCTTCACATCTCGGTCCGGTGCAGCTGAGCCTCGACCGCGAGCCGCGTCCAACGACGACATAGGCCAGCTGGACACGCCTCACACTTTGCACACGCACACACATATATATGTGTGTATTACCACGTTTATGCTCTTCCTCCGTCAATACCCTCTTCATATTGGCAACTCACGTTTACATCGGCTGTTGGCTCTCACCAAGGCCATTTCACCCTTTTCATCGGGGACGTTGTCGATATAGACTCCCGAAGTCAGAAACGACGAATACCAAGCCCCGAAATTCCTCAACATCCGTTCAGCCAGCTCGACCATGTGTCTGCCCTTCGGTCGGAAGAGAAACGGCGACTACGACCGTCACACGGACGAGGCGCCGCCCGCCATGAAGGACATGCCCGACCATGAGAAGCAGACGCGAAAGAGCAGGCCGTCTCGCCACTCCCGCAATCACGGCCTCTCGAAGCTGGCGGGCAAAAACACGGCCTGGGCCGGTATGGGGTCTATGACTAGCAACGGTGGCGTGTGCTGAGGCTACGTGTGGCCGGGCCATGATTCACCAGAGAATGCAAGAAGTGAGGCTGTGGCGTCATTTTTTTCCTGGGCAATCTGTGCATGGATTGGGTTTTTTACATATGTTGTCGGGAGGATTCGAACGAGGCATAGCTGTCACCCCCTCTTCTTTTTGTTATTCCTTTCCCAGTTATCATAAAGAGACGTGATTGGCACTTGCAACTCCGTCATTGCACGCGCCTATTCCCATGTGGCCTTGTTCGACTCGACAAATTCCTTCCAGCTCGTCGGCTTCTCGTCCAGCAGGGCCAGACTCTCGGCCAGGTCGGCGCCCCCGTAGTAGCCCGGGCTCTCGAGCAGCAGCCAGTTCTCCAGCAACTCCTGACCGGCCGCGGGCGGCATGAAGGACTTGAAGGTGTCCTGCGAGACGGGCTGCGCCTTGGCCGGCTTGCCCATGGCGGTACCGAACTCGGAGATGAGCCGGGACGGGCTGTAGTAGTCGGTGGCGGCGTAGATGCGCTTGCCGTCGGTGGACGGGAAGTGCTTGACGGCCGCCTTGACGAACTTGCCTATAGAACACCAGAGGGTCCTTCAGCACGCGCTCATTTTTTCCCGCGAACCATATCTTGAAGCTGTGGGGAAAGGGGGTTCAATGTACAAGGGCACAGGACGACGTGAGGCTTCGAACCGAAAATAAAGCAAAAACAGGGAGTCCCGCAACGTACCATTGTCGGCGACGGCGTCGAAGAGCGGAATCTTGGCGTTGTCGAGCGTCACCCCCTCCGGGACAGGCATCGAGTAGCTGCCGTCGTCCTGCTTGCGGATGAACTCGCCAAAGTTGGACATAAAGAAGCCCGGGAGGACAAAGGTGGCCGGGACGCCGCTGGCGCGGATGTAGTCCTCGATCCGGGACTTGCTGTCGAAGTGGACGATGTGCTTCAGCTTGCCCTTACTGGCCTCGGCCGTGTTGATGAGGGAGGAGAAGATGAGGTGCTTGACGCCGGCCGCCTTGCAGGCGTCCGTCACGGCCCGGCCCTGCGCCTCCTCCTTGTCGGCCGACATGCTCTCCCAGTAGTTGGTGACGAGGAAGACGGTGTGGGCGCCCTTGACGGCCGGCGCGGCGGCCTCGACGCTCGACATGTCTGCCTGCGGTTCTCAGCTGTCAGCCGTCGTCCTCTCAAGCTCCCGAGGATCGATGTCTGCATCTCGGCTTCAAGCATCTCCCAGATTGTTTCTCGAGGTGTGGGAACAAGATGGAGAAGGTGAACCAACGGCGCGGGACCGGAGCACAGGCGTACCTTGACAAGCTCAACACCTTTCTCGGCGAGCGCTTTGGCCGAGGGCCTGGTCGCATCCCGCGTGATGCCGCGGATCTTGAACTGCTTGGACAGGGCGGCGTCGGCCAGGACGGCCTTGACGACGGAGCCGCCCTGGTTGCCGGTGGCGCCGAAGACGGTGAGGATCTTGGACATGATGAATTTTGGTGAGGTGATGCTGGTGAGCTAGCTGTCTGCTGGAGCTTTCTTTTCCCGCGCTGGTTCAGTGTCGTATGTGCTTGCTTTGTTCTTGCTTGAAGGCGAGCGTTGCGGACTGGACGTGAGGGGGAATGCGAGACGTCTTATAGAGTTATGGGCTATGCCCCTCGCTGCCTATGTGACGTAAATATCCATGGATGGACACACTTCGAACGTGGGGTTTGGCTCGCGAAGAGAGTCAAAGGCCGTATCACCAGCCGCTGGAAGCCCCCAAGCCGTACATGCGCTTGACGGAAAATGGGAAGCTCCATGACAAATCGTGCAGGGCACACAGCAGAAACGACGCGTATTGCCCTCCAGCTGAGCCGACCCAGCAGAAACAAGGGAGCATTGATGATCGCCTTGGCCAGCGACCTCTTTGTCGGACCCTTCGGCGTCGAACCAGCTGGTGCGAAGGCTGTTTGTAAGCTTAACTGACTCTCTCAGTCCAGACCAGGTCCTTCTCCCGGACCTCGGCCTCGAAGCCGTGCCGATAATTATCCACTCGGGGCCCGAAGATTCGGCGCGAGTCTAGCCCAGAAGAGGAGGCCGGTCTGCTCGCTGACTACGAACGCGCTTGACTCAGGACTCTGAAATCGTTACGGGTCTCCCCAGACGGGGCCCGCTCGATTCATTCTTGGTCGAGTTCAGCGCTGCGCACGGTTGAATCGCCGGCGGACGGTATCTGAGCGAACTAGGCATAACAATAGACTTTACTCTGTTTCCCCTGGAGACTATACCCCTTATTATTCATCCTGGGGCTTCTCCGCGGCAGACGGAAGTGGCAAGTCGGAACTGTTAAAGACCGAAGACGCGAAGACGCGAAGAACTTGCACCAGGGGGGGACTATGTCGATACCTCGCTCGCGTCGAGAACGGGCACGACATTGCGGCTCGCAGACATACATAAGCATGATAAATGTTGCACACATGCATTTGTAAGACCTGACAGTGATTACACGGACGCAAGGTAAGAGGTTCGAGATAGAGGAGGCGAACTCGGCCCCCCCACTGCATGTGGTCCCAAGCCCGCAACATTGAACCCTAGCCGTGCTTTTGTCGATCCCGACTTGCGAAAGAAAAGCATTTCAGGCGAAAGATGCTTGGTCTTGTGGGGAATCGTTCGATGATGGCAGACGAATCGAAGAGACGCCACATGCAGGAGCGGCATGGAGCGAGGCCATACGGTCGATTGGCTGCATAAACTGACGACAACGCCCGGGAACAAGATAGGCGGAGGAGGGTGTATGAACAACAATCGGTTTCCTAGCCTGAAGCGTCAAGCATGATGTGAGGAAATCGCCGTGACGATTTACACGGGCGCGACGAGGAGCATTGACGCGGTGTGGTCGAATGCAAGACGTTGACATCTGGTTGCACCCAAGTGCCGAGAACCGCTCTAATCGCCAGTCTCTCGATTCGTCAACGTCGAGTATGCCTCCGGTATGCATCTCAATTTATCGCGTCCATCCGCGGGAGGTTAAATACATGGACTGCCGTGGGCTCCATATATGTATATTTTCTCTCCGTCCGAAACCAGGCCCGAGGTTATCAAGTCACGATGGAGGAGAGCGTCTACCGAGCCCAGTTCATCCCAGGGACCGTTGTGGAATGGCGATAAGCAACCTTCCCGCTACCTTCCTTGAGTCCTTGACTTCCGCCCGTTTGTAGGGACACTGCATCAGATATGTTTGTCCAAATAGGCAGACTATAAAGACCCGAGCCACCTCGTTGATGCTGCCAAGGTAAGTGGCAGTATACCTGTATCTCGGCATTGCACTGGGGACCCGTTTGCTACATGTATGTTTGTATATGTAGCCCCAGCCATCCGGAAGTGAACAATGGTCTTGTCGGGGCGGTGCTGACGACTTTGTTCCTCGAATGTACGTAGCCCCGGTGCCGAACCATGTCGCCCCTACGGGACTCTGGTCACCGGACCAGTGCATCGATTGATCCAAAGACGGGACCTTGGGACCATGTAAGACGGTGCCGATGCTAGTGATGTTCTTCACCTCGAATTTCTGGTGGCAATGGTCGCAGACACCTGGATCGGAGACGACAGCTGTGGCTTTGGGAGAACATGAAGTGTTCGATTTCCCGTGCAACTTAGATTCAGTGTTGTGTCAGTACTGACTAAATGTTCACGCCAGTATCCTGGACCTTGAATCACCTGGTTTCTGCGTATCACCGCTCCCGATTGCGTCAACGTGACACTGCTCCTAGGTGTTCGATTCGGTGTAGCCTTCCTGCCTTCCATTGCACACGTTCCCACTTCCACGGATCCGCTGGCCTCATTCGCCGTTGCGGACCTCTGAATAACCAGATATTTCCCGGCGACATTGAACCCAACTGAACTTCACGAAACCCATCGCTAGCCGGGCGACACAGCTTTCTGTACGATGCAGCATCTCCCAGGCATCATGACTTACTTCAAGGATGCCCGGGTGCTGTCGTAGTACAGCGGAGACCACTGAATCGATAATCTCTGTCGGACTTCATGTCACGGCCGGCTAGGGGAGGCTGACCCTTCTAATATATATAGCCAGGCAGAACGACCTCACACTAACTTCTCGATAACATGCATCCCTGGGGTATCCTCAAAGACTCTTCCCGAAAAGAAAGAAAGAAGAGTGAGTAAAAAAGAGCTTCAGAAACAGTCATGTCTTCAAACACGGTGCCCTTGGCCATACGCCCGCAGCGACCAGAAGTACGCAGGCTTGGCTGGCGCTCCGAGCCATACCGTGCAGAGCTTGAGTTCCAAGAGCAATCCATCAGCGAGTTCTTCGAACCCGGGCCGTACAATGCTCACATGGAGATCTTCGTCAGGGATCCACTCAGTCTGCAGGATCTCTTGCGCTGGGGCGGCGTACCACTCACCCCGCAGAATGTCGAGCCGGGAAGGGGAGGCCTCGAAGTCGGGCCCGAACGCTTCTCCAAGGACGCTGTGCGAAAATACAACTGGCCTTGCTGCCGTATCTGCCATCTCGTTGATAGACCTGCATTTGGGAGCCCTCGGTGGGCCGGAGTTGTCTGGATCTGCGCCGTGCTCCCCATCGAGCTCCGAAATTTTGACATACGACGTCTGAAGTCTGCCAGCACGACGAGTCTGCAAGCATGGGACCCCAAGGGCAACCTCATTTATCGGACGGTCAAGTCGCGTCCGGACGACAGCTTGAGCGGCTCTCGTCCTGAAGATGTACAGATGAACGGGATGGCGAAGGAGTCGACGGTCAACGACGAACAACAGGAATGAAGATTGCAAGAGCCTGAGACGGGGATGAGGCGGGTCTGTGGCCTGGTGGATAGGCCTTTCGGTTCCTCAATCTGGCACTTTGTCTACCAATGACGAATTTGATGTATTTCCTAGCTGTGCTTTCACTTCTCCACGTAACTCGAGGACCATGGAAATCTCGTGTTGCTGTCGCCATCTCTCTTGAACTAAGGCTATTGTTGGGCCTTCTTGCTTATTCAGTCCACATCACTTGCAAACGATCATTTGCAGAAACTAGGCCGAGGTGACCAAGTTCCTTAATACAAACGGCACACCATAGTCGTTTTTTCTTCTTCTTCTCCTTCGCCTTCAGTCTCAATGTCTTGAGACTTGCTCTCGTTCATCTGCTCACATTTCCCATGCAAGCCATCGAGAAAAGCAGGTAAAATGACGGCCCAGCACGAACGACAGCGCAAATATGTGATATTGACCAGTCTTTGTTGTATAGTGCCGGGCCTCTGCAACGTTGGGAAGAAAAAAAAAGGAAATAACTCGAATCATGGACCGGGAAAAATCGAAGAAGCGGAGATTTAACTCCCCCTGCGAGCAAGACGACGGCCATCCATCGTCGCTCCGTAGCTCATCTATTCTACAGACGCCCGGCCAGTCTGTTTTCGACCCCGTCAGATACTGGGATGAACTGGAGACCCTTTCTTGGCCATACCGCATTAACTTCGCCTTCTATACATGCACCGCTAAATCGTCAGAATCAGAGGACGAATATGGGTGGCAAGCTTTTATTAACATCAAAGCCAGGGACATAAAAGGTCTCATGGAAGAAGGCTTCCACTTTTCCGAGGACAATCGGCTGATAGGAGCGGAATTTTACGACATCGGCAAAGGGCCCGACAGGCATATTGACCCTGCTTGGACTAGAAGCCGCGTCTATCGTCTTGTTGATAATCAGAGTCATCCAGCTGCAGACATGAAGCAGCAGTGGATTGCGACTGTCATCGTCGATGCTGCCCAGGTTGCCGAGCTCTCCCGATTTAGGTTGAGCGACCTTTCAATGGAAACCATGGCCTCGTGTCGTGCTTGGAATTCGAAGGGTCAAATGATCTATTCATTTGATAAAGAAGAGCCCGAAGCCAGCTTCAACGCCATTCTCGACGAAAAACCATTGAAGGGATGGTGGCCATGGCCAAAAGCGGCGAAGAAATAGAATATTGAGGGTTACACCAAGAACTGCCGTCATCGGAGGCAAAGACTCGCTGGGAAGACAGTGCCGATGTATCATATCCTCTATACCGAGGAAGAGTGGAGCAGGCAACTGGGGTGCGAATTACTCGAGCAAGCAAGAATAGAGTACGCGTACCTGACGTTGTGTGCATGTACCGTCTGTGATGTTATCCGCGACGGCTCATTCGAGCGGGACGATCTGCGTGGCTGAGAGAGAGATGGACGATGTGCGGGGATTGAGTGCAAGCTTCACGGTCAAGAGAGAGAGGTGGGTGTTAGCCTCATGATGTGGTCATCGCTGATGCTAGGTATAGCTGCACCGGGGACAGCGAAACCTGATGAATAGCCATCTCCGGCAGACTGTGAAAAGCGCGTAACCGTCGACTGGCTCGAAAGCTGCTCAAATGGTTCCTGTCAGACTCGAAACCGCCGCGTGAGGAAGGACAGCAAATGCACTGATGATGCGGCACACGTATAAGACCTGTCCACCCGACAGTTCTCGCGAAGTCGTCGTTGAACAACGTTGCATCCGGTCGGGCAATCTGTTGTGGTGACACAAATCTCGCTGGTTACACACCCGTATGCGCACCCCTGTCAAAGATCCGCTCTCGCCTTAGCGCCCTCTGAAAACTTCCTCCTTGCTGCTCTCCAGGTCAACTCCTATCGTTTCGACCGTGATTCGGGACCCTCCGAAAGGCCTGGTAACAAATCGACTCAGCAGATATTTCCCCAGTGCAGCAGAGGGAAACGCAGTTCGGTGAAGTGGGAACAAAGGGAGAGAGGTCAAGTACCAGGAGGGGGAAAAAAGGGAAAAGGACGGTGATGGAGGCCGCGAGGCAGTGAAATTCTCTCGCCTCTTCGTCACCCAGCCTCAGCCACGCGCGAACAACCGCCCTCTTTTCGCTGCTGCAGCTGCCGTCATTGCTGCGATGCGGGCTCGTCTGGCCTCGCGCTGGCTGGCGCCGGCCGGCCGCCTCTTCTCGCCTGGGACTGCATCGTCTTCGTGGCCGTCGTGGAGGCCCGCTTTCACCGCCCAATCAGCCGCCGCCGCATCGCCATCGTCGCCGTCGTCGGTCTGGCCGTCTCTCCGGCCCGTCGCCGCCGCCGCCGCCAATGCCGTAGCCAATCGTGTGCTTCAGAGCTCGACGTTGCCGTGAGTAAGCCCTCGCCTATCGTCTCCCCTCGTCGAACCGCCTCGCCTCATTTTTTTTCTCCCCCTCTTGCCCTCGTCCTTCCTTTTCAGGGCCCCCTCCCAGTGCTCCTTCCGCCAGCACAGCCCCTCATTGAGGGGTCCTCCCCTCCCCCCCTCCTTCCCTCTTCATCCCCCCACCACTCGCATGACAGTGCTACAGCCTACAGCCTACGGTACTACCTCCTTCCTCTTCCTGCTCTTAATCATCTTCCTCCTCTCCTCTCTCCTCCAGCCACCCTCCTCTTCTCCTCTCCATCCTTCACTGGGAATAGCCTCACCCCGAAGGCATTTTCTCGTCTCCGTGCTGAAGCTTTCCGTCGACTCTCGCCGTCTCTGCTTGGACCGGCATAGAGCCTTGCAGCTGCGCTTTCTGTCCTCGTCGGCTCGTGCCTCCGCCTCCTCCAGAGCCCTCTCCACGCTCCGTCTTCGATCCAGACCCTCTCGAAATCTTCCGACGGCCCGCTACTGTTCCTACCGCAGACACACAATGTGCAGAGGCCAGGCCGGAGTCGACGTGACCGGCGGCGGCGGCGCCTCGGCGTCCCCCCAGGACCGCGAACTGCTCCCCGCCAATGTCGTGCCGAGGCATTACCATGTTACGCTTGAGCCTGACCTCGAGAAGCTCGTCTTCGACGGCTCTGTCCTCATCGACCTCGACGTCGCCCAAGATTCCAACTGCATCTCTCTCAACACCCTCGAACTCGATATCCACAGTGCCGAGGTGTCATGCGGCGGACAGACAGTCAGGTATATTACAGCGACGATGCCATTGCCCCGCGCCCCGGGCCCCCACCTCTGCTGACCTTGATGCCTCCCTCTCCAGCTCCAGCCCTCGTGTCTCCTACGATGAATCGAAGCAGGTCACCAAGTTTGACTTCGACGGCCGCCTCGCCAAGGGAAGCCAGGCCCAGCTCGAGGTCAAATTCACCGGCCAGCTCAACGACAAGATGGCCGGCTTCTATCGATCGACGTACAAGAGAGACGACGGCAGCGAGGGCATCCTTGCCACCACTCAGATGGAGCCCACCGATGCCCGCCGAGCATTTCCCTGCTTCGATGAGCCCGCCCTCAAGGCCAAGTTCACCGTTACGCTCGTCGCCGACAAACACCTGACCTGTCTGAGCAACATGGATGTCGCCTCCGAAAACGAGGTCCCCTCCCAGAAGACGGGCACCCCCAAAAAGGCCGTCCGCTTCAACACCTCGCCCCTCATGTCCACGTATCTCGTCGCCTTCATCGTCGGTGAGCTCAACTACGTTGAGTCTCGTGACTTCCGCGTCCCCGTTCGTGTCTACGCCCCTCCCGGCCAGGACATCGAAAATGGCCGCTTCTCCCTCGACTTGGCAGTCAGGACGCTCAAGTTCTACGAGCGCGTCTTCGGCATCGACTTTCCCCTCCCAAAGATGGACCAGGTCGCTATTCCCGACTTTGCTCAGGGAGCCATGGAGAATTGGGGCCTCATCACCTACCGCGTCGTCGACCTGCTTCTCGACGACAAGGCCAGCGGTGCTGCCACCAAGGAGCGCGTTGCCGAGGTCGTACAGCACGAGTTGGCCCATCAGTGGTTCGGCAACCTGGTTACCATGGACTGGTGGGAGGGGCTCTGGCTCAACGAGGGTTTCGCTACCTGGGCTTCGTGGGTGAGTCGAAATCCAGAGACACGCCTGCCACTCCTTCTAGGCGACGCTGACACCCGCTCGACCCCCAGTACTCGTGCAACGCCTTCTACCCCGAGTGGAATGTCTGGCAGACGTACGTCACCGACAACCTGCAGTCTGCTCTAGCTTTGGACTCGTTGCGTAGCAGCCACCCGATCGAGGTGCCGGTCAAGAAGGCCGACGAAATCAACCAGATTTTTGACGCCATTTCTTACTCCAAGGGATCCTGCGTTCTGCGCATGATCTCGACCTACCTCGGCGAGGACACCTTTCTGGAAGGCGTGCGGCAGTACCTCAAGAAGCACGCCTACGGCAACACTCAGACGGGAGACCTGTGGGCCTCGCTGAGCGCCGCTAGCGGCAAGCCGGTTCAGGAGATCATGACGGCCTGGACCAAGAAGGTTGGCTACCCCGTCGTCACCGTCACCGAGGACGACAAGGCCGGCACGGTCCACGTCAAGCAAAACCGCTTTCTCAGGACCGGCGACACGAAGCCCGAAGAGGACAAAGTCTTGTACCCCATCTTTCTCAGTATACGTTCCAAGGATGGCGTCGACAAAACGGTGGCGCTCAATGAGCGCGAAGCAAACCTCAAGTTGCCCAGCGGCGACTTCTTCAAGCTCAACGCCAACCACACCGGCATCTACCGAACCTCGTACACCCCCGCCCGCCTGGAGAAGCTGGGCAAGGCGGCCCGAGATGGTCTCTTGACGGTCGAGGACAGGGCCGGTATGATTGCCGATGCCGGCGCTTTGGCGACTTCGGGTTACCAGAAGACGTCGGGTGTCCTGAGCCTGCTCAAGGGCTTCGACGCCGAGGCGGAATTCGTCGTCTGGAACGAGATCATCGGTCGCCTGATGACCATCCAGAGCGCCTGGGTCTTTGAGGATGCGGCGGTCAGGGACGGCCTCGAGGCCTTCCTGAGAGACCTTGTCAGCCCCAAGGCCCACAAGATGGGTTGGAAATTCTCCGACAGTGACGGCCACGTGGAACAACAGTTCAAGGCCATGATGTTCGAGGCGGCTGGCCTCGCCGGCGACAAGGCCATCATCGACGCCTGCAAGGACATGTTTGGCAAGTTCATGGGCGGAGATAAGTCGGCCGTTCATCCCAACATCAGGAAGAGCGTCTTGGGCATCACGCTCAAGTACGGAGGCAAGGAAGAGGTATGGCCCAGACCCAGTTGCTTCTCTTTTTCTGTTCGTCCCGATGCTCGGCCCCGGAGCACGGAATGCTGACCAGCCGTACAGTATGACAAGATTCTCGACTTCTACCAAGCGTCAACGAGCAGCGACGAGCGCAACATCTGCCTACGCACACTGGGTCGCGCCAAGGACCCCGAACTGATCAAGCGGACCCTGGGCCTGCTCTTCGGAAACGAAGTCAAGGACCAGGACGTCTACATGCCCGTCAGCGGGCTCCGTGGCCATGCAGCCGGCATTGAGGCCATGTTCACGTGGATGACGGAGAACTGGGACAAGATGTACGAGAGGCTGCCGCCGAGCCTGTCCATGCTGGGCACCATGGTCAGCATCATGACCTCGGGCTTCACGACGCAGGAGCAGCTGTCCCGCGTGGACAAGTTCTTCGGCGACAAGAGCCTCAGTGGCTACGACCAGTCGCTGGAGCAGAGCAAGGACTCAGTCCGGTCCAAGATTTCATGGCTGGGACGCGACCGCCAAGACGTGGCAGCATGGCTCAAGGCCAATGGCTACGGCGGATGAATGTCGCGCCGTCCGTGCCTCGGAGGGTGGTGACGATGGCTACTGATGTACGCGGATCTGCGACGGTAGCCGATAGAGGCAAGACAAAAGAGACGGTACGAGCACGAGTATTTACTCCCCACATAACGCAAACCAAGTGTGCCAGCTGCGGAAGAAGTTCGCGCACGTTCGGCATCGTGAAAAAAAGTACGTTGACGGGTCCCCTAGCCGGAGCCACAACCTCAGGGTCGAGTGAGACTACGGCAGAAAGGTAAGGTGTAGTCCGTAAGTGGGCCTGCTTGGAGCTCAGCGATTGGTTGGCTTTGACCTCTCGGCTCGGCATCGTCGAGCTTAAGTCGCCCGATCTTTGGCCAGTTGTGCTGTTCTACGCCTTGGATGCAAACACGGGCCGAGTGACGATGAAACAGAGCTTTGGTATCTCGATTGGTATCTCGTACGCGCGACCACGCCGCAATCCACAGCCTCCTGTCCCGTCGTTCTAGACCTCGACAAGCTGTGAGGGCTCGAGCGGCCGCTACGGCGCACGCAGGACAAGGTCGGGGGGCCGCTTCGTGCCGGGGGTTATCATCATGCGTCATCATCAAAACAAAAGGGGGCAAACTAGATAGCCGTCAATGGCTGTCCTCCGG
>NJEV01000701.1:0-13843 GCA_002591385.1 Cordyceps sp. RAO-2017
TGGGGGGTGTGAGAGTGTGGACTTGTGGCCGGGGCCTTGGATAGGGGTTCCTGGCCCACGAAAACAAGCAGGACGGGCCCGCGGCTCGGAACTGCCAGATTCTGGATTCAAGAAGCCAGATGGAAAGGCGACAGAAGGACGAACGAGCCGCTAGTGAGTGAGCTAGCAGGCGCAGGGGGGGAGGGGGTGTCTGCAGTCAGGGTGAAGGGAGCAGCGGGATGGAGGGGGCGTGAGAGTTGCACACACCCACCCTGCTTGCCTGCGGTGGCGCCTTGCTTGCACCCCGGGCCCAGGATGACGGATGAGCACTTGCGCGACGGGAAGAGTGGCGCCAGGGCTGGCTGTGCAACGATGTGACGGCGCACTCCCCTTCCCTGCTGATGCTGGGGCACACAAGACGGCGGCGTCGTTGCCGCCAGCCTCCGTCCAAGAGGGCGTCCATTCACCCTGCACTGGCCCCGGAAAGCCCGACGTCTTCCGCCTCACGAGCGGCTAGGTGACGAGATGACTGCGCCTGGGCAGCCTGGGGCATTTCCGTTCCGACTTGGGCTTTGTCGTCCTGGACCAGACTTGTGCCGGACTCGTCCATCACTCGACTTCCGTCTGCGCTTCCCGTGCCCGTGCCCTGGAAGATTCGGGCCAGGGCTGGCTGGCTGGGCCTGACGACGCCCAGGACGACGATGACGAGGCGGACCAAGCACGGCGTCTGGCGGCCGTAACAGCGACACCATCGAAACGGGCCAAGAAAACAAAGGGACCGTGTGGCTCTCTGGCGACTGCTACCTGAACCAGACACCAGGACCCCACCGGCAGAGGGGGAGAGGTTTGGCCGCCAGCTGCTGCTCTCTTCGACGTCGATGGGCAGCCGGAACAAAACGCTGGGTGTGGCGCGTTAGCGCCATGGCATTCCCGCCACTGGCGATGCCGCTGCCGCTGCCGCCGCCGCCGCTGCTGCTGCTTGCTGCCAGTCCCTGCCTCCCTCCCTGACCAGGCGCCGAAACCGCCCGGTTCCGCTGGCTCCCGCAAGTGGGATTCTCACGTGTGCCTCAATCAAAGGGGAGAGAGGGCACAAGGTTCGTTCGGTGGGGACTGAGAAGTGAGTGCATGTCCAAAGTATTTGGGCCAAAACGCACCGTGGCCGCCCTCTGCCTCCCTCTCCCGCGAAGGGGCTGCCCAAGCTGAAGGGTGGAGACGACGGGCTGGCCAAACAATCTGCATTGCGTTGCCACGAGCTGCACGAGGCCAGGCGCTCGTGCTGATTATGGCAACGCACGTCCCCCGTCCTCGGACCTGACCCGACCGACACCTGTCAAGCCATCCGGTCGGAAGAGCGGTGGAAGGAGAGCGTCGTTGCCGCTGCGATTCGTGGGCGACTAAACAAGGCCCCGAGTTTTCCCCGTCCACAGAGGCGGCGCTCGCAGGTCATCGTCCCTCACACCGGTCGACGGTCCCCCCTCTCGGCTTGAGCATGGCCGTAAGCAGCTCCCGCTGCGTTCTGCGTGAGTCTGAGATATGCCGGGCCACACTCATTGATCAAGTGCAGGAGCAGGAGCAGAGAGCTTACGTCGGATGGCAGAGCTGCAGGGACAGGCACGAGCATGCCTTCGCAGGCATGTCCCCTGCCACCGAGGAGAGGGAGGGGGAGGCTTGCCTCATCCACAGACATCAAGTGTTGTAGTGTAGAGTGGTAGGGACGACGTGGAGGATGCCAGAGCGTTAGTTACAGCCGCCGCTTTCCCGCTTCCTCGTTTTCTTTTTCTTTTTCTTTTTTTTTAATTTCTTAGGCGGCCCCGTTTCTCCGTTTCTCCTTACCGTTTCCCCTTGATGTGTGTGTGGACATGCGCACACACACAGATAGACAGATGATGCTATTTTTGTGAGGCCATTGGTGGCCCCGTCGCGTACGGATCTGGCGATGCGGCGGCGAGACGGTCCTGACGGCGATTTTGCTTGACAGCCATCGTCAAGCCTCGCTCTCATCGGCCCCGCCCGCCAAGTTCCGAGAGCGGCGCTGAGCAGCGACAACGCGGCGGTGGCCAAGTTTGGGCCGGCTGGCTGTTGGCATGGCATGGCATGGCATGGCATGGCATAGCATGGATGGCATGGCATGGCACAGGCGGGCAGGCGGGCGCCCAGGCGGGCAGGTAGGCGGGCAGGCGGGCGCCCAGGCGGGCTCGTGTCGTGTCGCACACCCCTGGCCCGGTCGAGGGCGGCAACGCGAGCGCCATGTCGGTCATTGCCACGACGGCGGCACGAGCGAGGCAACACCCCTCCACCAGAGGGCCGCTGGCGTCCACGGCACGAGCTTTGTTCCCCGTTTGTTTAACTTTTCCCAGAGCCATTGTCTCGGGCTGCCGGTTCTCCCCCTCATGGCCAGTACGACCCCTGCCGATGCAGCTCAAACCCAGACATCTGTGCTTTCGTCTCCCAACGGTGGCAGGCATCGCCAAAAGCCTCGGCCGGGGTAAGCGGGGAGGGGGCGCCGGCGATGAAGAGCTGCAGCAAGCGGGCGCATGTGCAAGGTGCCTGTGTGCGCTCGACCCGCCGTGGCACGGGCTTGGGCTTCTGCAACAAGCTGCCGCCACCACGTCGCAGCCAAGGACCTAGGGCCGAGGGGGGCGATGTGTCTGCCTGCCTGTCGACCATCGATCTCCCGCAGACGTCTGCGCCCAGGGCGGCTCGCGAATCGTCCTCGGAGAGTCTGCAACGGGAGGCTGCCAACACTGACAGGCCCCGTCGTCAATCCTGCATGCATTGACAGCTGTTCGTAAGATCTGGGCATCCGATGCCAGCTTGGGCCGCCCATGGGCCGGCCGGATAGCTTGATGCGACTGGCTCGTCAGGTGGTGCATGGGTGGGCCGACGATCTGTTGGTGCTGGGCCCAAGATCGGTAGCGTGGGCGGAGAGACCTGTCACTGTCACTGCCTGTGCCGCCCTTCTTCTCCTCGTTGCTCTGGCGCTGAGGGCGTCGAGAACCGGCGCTGAGGGCGTCGAGAAGTGTCTGGAACGAGGGCCGTGGTGGCTCGTCGCCCACGCCATGCCTCAGGGGTCACGAGATCTAGGTATCGCCTGCCGCACGCACCGGCAACAAGCTGGCACGTGCCCTCCCAGCGAACAGCTGAGGCGGCCTGAGGGCCATTCGAGGGAAGGACGAAGTGGCCGTTGCCGGCCTTAGGCTGCAGCTCGCTTCATCCCCGGCGCACGATCAGCAACTGCCGGCCAACGAGGCTGAAGCAAAGAGCAAGCAAGCATGCAATTCTGCCCGTCGTACGTCACATTCGACTCAGCCATTCCATGCAGCCTTCGCGCGCAGCCTCGCCGGAATGGAAATTTGCTGTGCAACTCTGGCCCAGCAGCCACCGGCCGCGAGGTGCGACGCTCACGCCGTGCGGCTGGCCGCGTCCTGCACTAACAGTCTAACAGAGTCGCAACGGCACCGCACCGCCGTTTCGGCCCTCGACACTCAACATTAGCCGCGTCCATGGCCGTGGGCCAGGCGCGAGCCCACATCGGCCGACGACGACGGCGCTGACGACGTCACGAGCAACCCGTGGGAGCTGAAATAGACTATGCCCGAGCCCGGGGAGCGCGACTGGTGGCGCTAACACCACGACCCAGCATCACGGGTAGTGGCAGTCCATAGTGGCAGTCCATCCCGAGCCTCGACAAGCACTGGCCCTCGGTTTGCGACGAAAACTGGAGCCAGGCCAATTATAGAACCTGGAAACATGGCCCAAGGCCCGTGGCCCATGGGGGAGGGGGAGGCCCCGGGATGGGGAGGGAGGAGATGCTACTACTACTGGGTAGGTATTTGGAAAAAAAAAACGTGCCTGGCCGGACAATCGTGGAAACTCAACCCCCCCCCCCCTTCCCCATCCCCTCCTTTTATTCATTCTTCAATGGCCTGCAATCCGACGGAACGTTCACGCGAAGCTCACTTGGAACTAGTTTTTCCTATTTGTTAGCATCCTACCTCGTTCGCCGGCTGGCCCAATGGTCGGTCGGTCACTCACCTGTTCTCGACGCGCACCTACATCCAACAACCCGGGATTGCGTGCGAGCTGCGGCATGGCCCGCTGGCGATCAGTAATCGGACGCAAATGGTTCAGCCGCGGGCGGCCCTGACAAAACGCAAATTGCCTCCGGCGGCTAGCACCGAATGCTGTCTTATGGTGCAGCTGGCCCGTCAGCAGACCGAGCCGATCAAGCCTGGGGCGCCGCCGTTCGAGTGCAGCTAGTTGAGTCCGGGACATGTCCGTGCCGCCCCAGCTGCCCCCAAACGACGCCGTGCAGCCACCCCTTGGAGGTATATGCATCATAAGTACGAAGAGATTGTGAGATTGAATGGCAACGTCTTACCCACACGCTCTCGCGGGCCGGGAACTGTGCGTGCGTCCACCAACACACTGCAGCGCCTCGAGTCACCATCCATTAGCTAGTCATGCCGACGACGAGCGTCGAGGAGCCCGAGTCTGGCACTCGATCGTCCGGTAGACAACTGTGGCTGCAGTGGTTCGGACGTCGGCTCCGTGCCCGTCAATCCTGTCACCACCGGAAAGCATGACGCCGTCTTCGGTCTAATTGCAGCCCATCTACCGCATCGACGAAAAGAAGAAGAAGAAAAAAAAGACGCCAACCTCGGAGCACGACCGGCGCTCCTTACTGTGCTGCTGACGCCCAGCGGCACGCGTCTTCATGCCCCCTTGCTGCCGGCCACAGCAACCATTCTTCGGTGTATCGACGTCGGTGCAATCCAACCACAAAAGTGAACAAATAGAAAAGGCCTGCAATCGAAGATCTGCCAGGCTTTTCCGAAACGGATGAGGCAACGAAGAACAAGCAAACAGCCGGGGACCGCATCGTCAACTGGCGCTCCCGCCTTACTACTACTATGCCGCTCAGGCGGCAGGGATGCACGCACACTAGTGCGCGGCATTTGGTTGGATTGTGCTAAATAGAATGCCTCGATGCTCATGGAGTCATGGATTTCGCACCTCTGCTCTCGCGACACGGGCCGACACGAGGCGGGATCTGGCGGACTGCCGCCCCCCCCCCCCCCCCGGCGCCGCCCCGTCGAGTCGAGAGAGAGATGAATTTCTGACAGGAGGGATACTCGATGAAACTCGTCTTGCAGATGCCCCGGCATTCGCCCACCGCTCGATCGAGCATCCTCCCTCCCTTCGCTGTGTCAGGTCCAGGACAGATACGTCAGACGTTCAAAGCGATTCGGTGATCCTAGACGCTGCCGTACCGTGCTGCACTAGTCGCCGTGTACATACAAGGACTGTGCCTCTGCTGACAGCAGAGCGAAGCGGGATCGCAAGACGATGTTCGTTCGCAAGGTCGACTGCTCTTGGCAAGGGCGTGCGGCACAATAATCCGTCGACTCGGTTCTGTGTGACTGTATCATCCTGATGAGCCTTGTTTGCACGCGGGCCGCCACGATGCCTGAGGCTGTGGGTTGCCGCGACTGGCTCCACGGGCCGTCTATCGGAAAGAATTGCACCCCAGGATCGGTCACCAAGCCTGGATACCTGCTTCAGCCTGTCCGACATGCGAAGCACCTCCGGCTGTGACCAAGTAGAAAGGGCGCCTCGGCGACTCGGATAAAAATTACTGGCTATCCGGCCGGGGTGCCATGGCCGGAGTTTAGAGCTACGTTCATGGCCCACGTCGCCCGTGGCTCGATCTTGGCCCTCAAGATTCAAAGACGATCGATGGAGAAGGACCAATGGGTGGAGCGTGGAGATTTAGGGGTGCAGGGCGGGCCGTAGATAGTCGTCTGAACCGCTGTCTGGGCCGTATGGGGAGCGAGGCTGTGTCACTGATTGCTGACCATTTTCAGGAGGCCGGGATTGGACGTGAACCCCTTCACTGCTGGGACTTGCTTTGCATGAAGAGTCCGATATAGGCGGCTGGCAAACTCGTCGCAAGTGTCGCCTTCTCCTTCTTTTGAGACGAAAAGGGGTCGGGGTGGGTGGATGATCAACTTGGCGCCCTCGATTGAAGCTCTGCTCTGGACGCGATTTTCCCGACGGGACGGGCCATGGTCAGCCTGCGGCATCGAGTGGCAGCAGGGCAGATTGCGCTCTCGACGACAACGCCGCGTTGCCTTGCCGTCACACACACTCGCTTCAAGTCAAGCCCGCGGGCAAACGAGTTTGTCGATCGATTGCCTACCCACGCCCGTGCCTGACAGCTGTTCTGAATCCTGGGTGCTGGTGCTGGTGCGACTGTGGAAGTTTGGACGAAGTTCATCGACCAACCAGCTGTCAACTTTGGACCTGTTGTGACAGCAACTAGCCTTGAGCATCGAAACTGCCTGCCATCTCTTGCCTTGGCGTGGACAAATTGCCTCACATCTGCATCACCGGAGCATCCATTTCGCACAACATGGGCTTTCCATGTGCCATATCCAGGAGAGCACAGGATGCTCTTCGTCCTTGGCGCAGCCCGAGCTTCGAATTGGGATGTCACCTGTGATTGCCGGAAACATGGCACGGCTACGCAAGGATCCGGGGGACCACCCGTCTTTAGGGCTAGACTCGGGACACATGCCGGTCTGGGATGGCTCGCGCCGTGCAGGGGGCCTGCGATACGTTTATCAGGTACGCCCCAGCTTCCCATGCGTCAGGTTGATGTGGTACGGCCTCTTGCCCTATTCAAACACGAGCTCACGTGTTCCCTGACTTCGCAACCTTGGCGCTTTTTGTCAAACAAACAGGCCGAGTCGTAAGCACCGTCCTGTCGAGGGATGTGGGAGCGAGCCTCGGGAACACGGTGGCTTGTACGCCTTGCCTCGGGGAGGGCTGTGTGGTGCAGCATCCCCTGCGACGAATCAACTGACGAGGGGTTGTGATTCGTCTCGATGGTGGCCCCCCTCCTCGTGCTTGCTTGGGGAGTTGCGACGCTGGCCATGATTTCCCGGCTCGATTGGACGTTGTCTGGTCTTGATACTAGGGTTGAGTGTCTGGGGTGGCTTTGACATGACATATCGCCCGCGCAAAAATCAAAGACGAATGCGCATCATGCGACGGACAAGGAGCGGAGCGGTGGTGTCTATTCTGAGCCGCTCATCAAGGCCCCGGACGGCTTGCTCGAGAGGGCCGATGCGGAGCCCGAGCGCCGAGAACAGCGAGCGTATGGATGAATGATGACGCTCTGTGATACGACGATGAGAAGGGCGAGAACGACATGCATAGCCGATCCCACTTCCGAGCCGTCGCAGCACGAAGCTGGTCTCGCTCCGACTCCTCTCAGACGAAGAACGGCAGTGGGTCCATGGGTCCTGGTTCTACTCCCTTGACAGGCGTCGTATGTCGTGCGATGGTGGCTTCCTGGAAGATATGAGGCCACAGGCAGTGACAGCTGAGTTTCATAGCCTCGATGATCGTCCTGCGACTCCTTGCCTCGACCCGGGAAGAACGAAACGGAGACGGCAAGACGGGACACGGATCCTCTTTACCTTGAGCGAAGAACGATTCGGCTTCTCCACTCATCTCTCTCGGCAAGCCAGTCATGGCAAGTCTCGCCCCTTCTCTTCGTCCGCACCCTGCCGTCAGGCCAAACGGGAGTTTGTTTCCGGCAATGGAGACTTGCCCTCCGTCCTCGGCCTGGGCCATGATGAGGCAAGCCGCATTGGTTGGGGGCGCAAGCAGCCTCTCCGATGAATTGCAGGACCGAGCCAGCTGACTCTCGCCGGGATCGATGTATCTGAGCTGACTTGGCCTGCATAGATGAGCTGCCGTTTCTGCGGAGCGATTCTTGAATGATAACGGGTTTATCAAGTGACTACTGGTATAATGCAACAACTTATTGATAATCCAGTCTCTCCCGTGCCCCCCCCCCTTTCCCTGTTTTTCAACTCCGGCAACGAAACATGCCAGGGGACGGCCGGCTACCGTGTATATATATATATACGTAAAAGTGCGTGTGTGCGTGTGTGCGTGTGTGCGTGTGTGTGTATCTCACCCGTCCATGATGACATACTTTCATCCTCTCCAGAGTCAACAAGGCCATAATGCTGCAGGCATTCAAGGATGAGGCGGTTTACTCGGACGAGTTCCGTGCCAAGACCCGGGGGGGCGGGAAGCAATATTGAAACTTGACTGCGTTTTGGGTATGACCTCCGCGAAGAGCGTGCCGGATCGATCTTTCACGCGTGGAAGCCTGTCCACCGCGACGTTTGGAGTTGCTGGCGCCCTGGCGGGAGGGAGGGTTGCCGGCCTGTCTCTAAAGGGGTTTCTGCCGTGAGATCATCCGTCCGTCCGTCTGATCGAGGTCGCGTGAGAGTTCAGGGGTCCGGTATCGACCCGTCCATGAGAGATTCCACGGATGCCTTGTCTGTCGTTCCCGGGGCAAGAAGAGAGGCCTCGAGTGTGTACTCGACCAGGCCACCCTGCCCAATACCTCGAGTACTAGTGGTACCTACCTGCTGAAATTCCCTGCCTCCTCCGTCCCGGAGCGGATCCGCGTGAGACACTGATTGACTCCCGAGCCCTAAAGCCAGTGGACAGGCCTCGGGAGGACATTTGGCGTCATATCGTCGTCGACTGAATTGCGGGATTCATCTCGTCACGGAAACATAGCGCCTTGGAGCTGGCCCGAGCCGCTGAAAGGGGGGCGGTGGGGGCGCCGGGGGGACCTACAGAAGGTTCCAGGTACTGCCTATTATTAGGTAAGGTACTTACCTTAGGTAAGGCACCTACCTTAGGTAGTAGTAGCTGGGCCTGGCGGCTAGAGTCGGAAGACGCCATTCACTGGACTAGAGCTACTGCGGGTGGACCTCCATTGAGAAGCCGAGGCGAGCACCCTGTAGCTTAGCACAGCCAGGCCTTGAGGTACCTACCTACCACCTAGGAGTCCTCGAGCTTGAGCACGTGCCACCCAGCTGTTGCTGCGTGCCGTTCGCTGTCCCCTCGCGCAGCCTCGAATCCCCAGCCTCGTCCTCGACGACGCCCTCAGACAAGGTGCCCTCAGACTCGACGCTCTTCAGGAAACGTCGGGCTCGATCTTGTCCGCAATCCTACCGTGTTGGAGCTTGCCAGCGCCCGATATGCGCGAGAGGGTCGCCTTCGTCCATGCCCAAGGCGCTCATGTCGAGCCCGAGGCCCTCAAGATCCAGCCGGCGGGCCTTCTCGGTCCCTCTGCTGATGCTGTCCGTCAAGACCGGTTCACGGTGCCTGTGGAGGAGCTGCCCGTGGAGCTTGCCAGTCTCCTCCGGGGCTACCATGCACTGCACCTGAGGTGGACGAGCCCGCAGCAATACAGCACGCTGGAACCCTTCAGCTCTCGCCAGTCGCCGGGTCTCCATGTCTTGGCTACGCCTGCGGCGGACAGATCTCATCACCTGTGAGTCCGCCGCTTTGCGCTTTCCAACCATGGCCTTCGACCGGCTGATGGCTCAGTAGGCGAAAGCTGTGCGAGTTTCTTCAAGTCTTGGGACCGTTAGACTGCATGATACCAGAGGTTGGTTGTTTCCCCGCGACATACGCCTCTTCCTTGCCACCCATCTACCCCATTTCCTCAACTCACTACATCTTCTCTTCATGTCCTACCCTCTTTCTTCTTGAGGAGACGCTACTGCACCTCCAGTCAACCTGTTCGGCTTTTTGACAGTCAAACCTCAGGCCTTTACCAGTGCCGGCACGCTCCAGCCCGGTGTCGCCGAGTCCTTCTCCTTCTACCAAGCCGTGGAAGACCTCTCTTCTCTTGTCGCTTCTGGAACAAAGGATATTTGCTCGGAGGCCGACCCCATCTGCCAATCCCGCCTGCGAAGCCTGTACATTGTCGCCACCCTCGACTTTTCCTTCGATTCTGCCGACCAAGCAGTGACGATATCTGCCTTATGGCCTCTGTGGGAAAGAGCCCTCACAGTCCCCCGCTCGGAAAAGAGGAGGACGGAAGTGGGAATTTTCACCAAAGGCGACCCCCCCAATATCAGCCCGTTTGAAGTCGGACTCGGCGGTCTTTTGACTGTTCTCGGGGAGCAGGACAAACCATCCCCGGCTCTGTTCGCCTTCCCTTCCCGCAACAGACTGTCCGACGCCTCCTTTTCCTCCGAGTTCTTGTCGCCAACTGGCCTACATCCTACGCTGCTGCTGAGGCTGAGTACTAGCAAGCCGCCGCTACAAGACTCGGACTGCGTTCCCTATGCCTTCTTGACACTGCCCAAGACAGTCTTCGCAGACCGCTACCAGCTCGAGGACAAGCTGTTTCTGGCATCCAAGAACCTGAGTGCCGCTCGCTACACCACCTTGCCTGTCGATCTGGAAGCTCCCGAGTATACCACCAAGACGTGGGGTTCCAGTGTTCTTTTGGAGCTGGCCCCTCCCGCCGACGGTGAGGATCATCCGTGGACGGTCCAAGTGCCACTCCATCTCCGTTACCTCAGGCCGGCGGCATCTGCATACGCACAGGTCGAGGTTCCATTTCCGGCCGTCTTCTGGGCCTGTGACGAGACAAGCGAGGCGGATTTCTCGACGAATCCATTCGACCGGCTTCATCTGGGCTACGACGGCTTGTTCAGTCGTAAAACTTCGTTCTGGCACGCGGAGCCCAAGCCTGTCAACGGAAGTCGGCTCATGAGCTCCGTCTCCGTCCCCGTACTCGAGGAGGAGGCGGCGACGTGGATCCGTCTGGGAACGACAACCGTTGTGGGCCTGGGCTTTGCATGGGTTGTCTGGAAGCTCCTATCCGCGTACATGGCCCCGTCCATGGCAGACAGAGGAGAGCGCGATGGGCGAAGACGCAAGAAGGAGACATGAAACTGCCTCCGGGAAGCGGGCACCGCAGCCAAGTACCTCGAGTCTCAGCGACGCACCGACGTGGCCGGTGTCGTGATTGGGGGATAGACGGGTGCACAATGGCAAGACATGTTAGTATATAGAGGCAACAGCAGACCGGCTCATCTTTTCTCTCCAAGTCTGTGATTGAGAATTGATTTTGCAACAGGTTTCCGTCGCTCCGCCATTCTCCTTGATTTTCTCTCGGACTGGCTGCAGCAGGATAAGCGCCACGTGACCCCTAGGCGGAATTTAGCGGCGATCGTTCAACGAGCCGACCTGACTGACTCTTCTTCAGCTGGGAGGTCGACCATCCTGACGACGGCGATGCCGGGATCGAACCGCGGGCTGCAGCCGGCTTGAATTCCGCAAACATATTCCGGGGGCGCCCTTCGGCAACGGGACAGGGGATGGTATAGCATGGAGTCGTCACCTCAGTTGGCGGACGCCGCGGCGGCGCCCGGGAACGACGATCGGACCAGACGCAACGTAGCATGCGTCAACTGCCGCAACTCCAAAGTGAGAAAGGATGCCCACTGAGCGAGAGCGGGAGGCCGTCACGGCGTCGCTGAACAACCGTTGACGGACGTACGAGCAGGTGCGGTGCAAGGCGAGCCGGATCTCTGGACAGCCGTGCCAACGCTGCGCCAAGCTGCTCATCTCCTGTGTCGTTGACAAGTCTCACAAGAGAGTGACGAAGCGAAGGTGGGCGAAATGGTTTCCCTCGACCTCCCCCAGCACTTACATCTCTCCTTGCCCCCATTTCCGGTCCATCCGCACCCGCCCCCCTTGCTAGGCGTCCACAAGAGAGTGCACGTCATTGCCCGCTTCAGCCTTTCCATGCCGTTTGCTTGACCAGATGATCGCCCTGGCCCGTCAGAACTGAGCTCGCTCTGACACGTTTCTTTGTCCTGTCTCTTCAGCAAATTGGAGCAGCTCGAGCGGGAACTGCAGAGCATTAAACAAGCTTTCAAGCCATCAACGGACGGTTCGTCCATCAGGACGCCTCCAAGCCCCCGTGCCAACTACGCCGCTCTCCCCGAGCTGGCTCCGGCCCCGACCCCGACTCCAAGCTCGGCTCCGGCTCCGGCCCCGGCTCCGGCCCCGGCCCCGGCTGCGGCTCCGGCTTCGGTTCCGGCCGCCGGACTGCCGCCTCCACCTCAGGTGCCAACACCCCGTCCGGATCCGCCCGCGATTGGCCTCGGACTCTCCGACCAGAGCACCCGTCAGGATGTCAGGAAGAGGCCGACCGAGTCGCGAATGCTGGGCAATCTTGCCGTGTCCGGTGCAGACGTCGACTGGTACTTCCACAAGTCTGTCGCCTTTCTTGTCTCCTCGCATTCCGGACGTTGCTTTCCGCCTTGACGCTGACCTCGACCCTCCCCCCCTTCCTTCTCCTGCACTCTCCCGACATCACAGATTTCTGCAGTGCTATCACCCCTTTGTGCCGATTCTCCGCAAAAAGGACCCCAATGAATGCTACGAGTCGAACCCTACCCTGTTCTGGGTCATACTCTACGTCGCCTGCCGTCGATATCCCCGAGACGGCATCATCTTCTCCGCGCTTATCGAACACGTCGGCAGGGACATATGGCCCATGATGTCGGCCCCTGCCATAAGCCTCGAGAGCATCCATGCGCTGCTGCTCCTCTGCACGTGGCCTCTGCCGAGCATCCGCTTTGTGACCGACCCGTCCTCGACGCTTGCTGGCATCGCCATGAACTCGGCCAAGATGCTGGGCTGCCATGTCGGCCGCGGATCGCATCCCCACTTCGCCGTGGGTGTACGCCAGCATCTCGTCTCGTCGGACGAGGAAGCTTCCTCCACCTGGTTGGCATGCTGCATGCTCGCACAGCGGTGAGTGGGCAAACAGCCAGAGCTGGCCCGGCTCGGATGCCGCCGGGAACTGAACACGCCACAGGACGGCGTCGTGCATAGGGATCTCGCCCCCGTCGATACAGCTGAGCGACGAAGGCCCCAAGAAGGCCCTGCAGTCTCAGGAGTTCCAAGATTTGCTCGCCATGTACGAGATACAGCGGTTCCTCAACCGCTTCCACGCCGCAATGGCCGTGCAGATCGGGGCAGCCGGCGGCGTCTCGGATACCGTCGTCGCCATGTGGGAGGCTGATCTCGAGTCCCTCGCACCGCTCCTCGTCCGCCACGACTCGGGTACGCCGCGCGTGAGCCCTCACCTCGGGTCGCAAGACCGCTCTGCGGATGGCTCTTCGGAAGTGCTCTCTCGGCTGACTGGCGCAACCGGCGTGCGGAACAAGCAGATCTAGCGCGCTTCGGGCAGCTGGCGGCGCGGCTCGAGGTGCAGACGCACTACATGATCGCGCCGCCGGGGGCCGCGGGCTCGGTGCGGCGGCACGCCGTGCGCGCCTTCAACACGTCCCGCGCCCTCATCGGCCTCTCGACCGAGCTCGAGCCGCACACGGGCTTCCTGACACACGCGCCGCAGTGGATGCTCCGCAGCAACGTCGACGCGGCGGCCGTCATCGTGGCGACACTGCACTCGTCGGCGGCGCCGGAGCTCGGGGCGGCCGAGGCCGACGGCCTCGTCCAGCGGGCCTGCACCGCCATGCTGCGCTGCTCCGTCCGCGACGCGGACCTGCCGCACCGCGCCAGCGTCATGATGGAGACGTTCTGGTCGGTGCGCCACCTCGTCCCGTCCCTGGGCGCGGCCCCGTCGGCGTGGCCGGAACGGCTGGGCGCCGGCGTCACCTACTGGTGCCTCGAGAGGTTCCGCAACGGGCTCAAGGCGGCGCAGGGGAGCACCGAAAGGGTCGACAGGGCCCTGGACATCATTCGTGAGTTTTGCTCCTGCTCTTCTCGCCTCCCTTTCCCGCCCTCTTTCGTCCCCCCGTCCCTCGATCCCTCGCGTCCCATCGCTCGAACCTGCCATGATTTTCCACTCGCGGGAAAGGGAAAAGGAGACGCCCTAGTCATACACATACGCACGCACGATGTAACAAAAGGTGTACGAGATAGCAGTTACGAGATAGCAGAGACAGAGCAGCTGACCACTCACCCCACCCCAGAAATCGCCCGCTCCGAC
>NJEV01000702.1:2932-13832 GCA_002591385.1 Cordyceps sp. RAO-2017
GGGGGAGGGGGTGGGGGGGGGGGGGGTGGCGAATGGAGGAGCGGCTGCGAGATCTGGGCGTGGTATCACGGGTGGTGTAATCGTGCATGCCATGTACGGCGGATCGGTGTGCCTGCGGCGACGCGGCCTGTTGGAGGTCGAGCAGAGAGAGCTGATTCTGGGATGCAGCGAGGCAGGGGGGAAGAAGTGAACGCATAAAAGAGATGTATACGATAAATGAGTGAGTTGAGGAGAGGGGGAGCGTGGATGGATGAAAGGAAGCAAGTCGAGATATCAAGGAGGAGCTGAAGACGAAGACGTGGGATGCGGGCGAGGTCACGCGCGCGCTGTGCGGCTCGGCACCAGGGGGGGGATTCTGAGGGCATGTACGCGGTGCGTGCCAAGAAACGAGCGGTGACCGTGGGAGACGAGCAAGTGCGCGGTGCGCGCTCGAGGCCGCAAGCCCGCGGAGGGCAGAGCCCGCGCCGGCGATCCGATGGGCTTGGCGGACGGGAGGGGCTCCGGGTGGGGACGGGAGGCTGGCGGGCCGGGCCGCCGGGGCGGGGCGGGGCGGGGCGGGGACGGACCCGAAGGGGCGATCGATGCTCCATGTCGTCTGACGCTGTCGCCAGGGGCTGAAAGTGAATGGTGTGTTGAGCGTGATTGATTGTTTTGGCGCTGAGCTGAAGTGAGTTGGACTCCGAAGCTTGGCGAGAAACGGTGATCTGAAGACTTGCGCGAAGCTGATGTGCGGAAAGATAGCTGGGGGGGGTTCATACGTCGTGCGAGGTGTAGGTCCGACGTTGACTTGGGGAGCGGCGACTTGGTTCACTCCGGAATCGCGCTGCGGCGGTTACTGCTAGATCGCTAGGAACAAGAACGGATATGACGCGGGGAATAGAGTGATGGTTTTTTAAGTGGAAGAGGGCATGATATGTGAGAACTTGGTGGGTTGACCTGTGATCTATGTCTATTAAGAGAGCACCTCCATCCCGAAGAGTAAACGGATATAACGCGAGAAATACGGCAATGGTTTTCGAGAGGAAGAGGGCGGATGATGGATGAGAACTCAAGAGATTTACCAATTCCATTAAGAGAGCAGTTCTATCGATAAGACCAAAAACGTATATAACGCGAGGAATACAGCATTGGGTTCCCGAGAGGAAGAGGACAGATAATGCCTAAAGACTTTATAGGTTAGCCTATTATTACTATCTATTCAAGGAGCAGCTCTATACCCTAGGAATCAAAACGGATAATACGAGAAATCGAGCAATACTGTTCTAAGGGGAAGAGGGCGGATAATATCTAAGAAGTTAACTGGTTAACCTATTATCTAAATCCATCAAGAGAGCAGCTCTATCCCCGAAGAAGAACCCAGGATACCGAAGAAGAACCCAGGATATAACGCCAGAAATATGGAAACAGTTTTTTGAGAGTAAAACGACGGATAATATATCAGAATATCATAGGCTGACCCGTGATCTGTGTCTATTAAGAGAGCAGCTTCTTGATCCAAGGGTAATCAAATGTCTTGGATATATTCATGACAGCTTTCCGTCCTTGGCAGAGATCGACATATTGAACACGGATTGCCGGAGTCGAAGCACTCTGTGTGGACACGAAGCCCGTCCGGTGGAAGCCCGAGAATCAAGCTGTTGATGTGCGAACGAACAACGAGTTGAAAAACTTTATGCGGGACAGCGGCCTTCTGCTGGCCACAAGTGCAAGAGCCCCAGGGTGCGCAACCGGCTACATATACTCGATGACGGCCAAACGCCCCATCGACGGTGGACAAGGCGTACGTGCAGGAGCGGCGTTCTGGCACCATCTGCTGTGTTTGCGGTCGTTCGTTTCCGCCCCCCTATCGGCCGTACGGCCAGCCGCTGGGATGGTGATCAGGCCGCTCCGTCTTGCCGGCATCGATGCCCGCTGGTAGGAGAGGATACGCTTGGGACGCAGGGGGAGGTACTCGTGGTCTGCGTGCGCGGATGTAGTTTCTGTGCCTGTCAAATTCAGGGCTTGGGTTTGTCGAGCGGCGTTTGTGGGTGCCAGGGGTCGAGCGGCGGCGCCAGGCCTCTTGTCGAGTTAGCAGGGGGCAAGGCGTGGCGAGGAGCAGTCGGGAGAGGGACTGAGCCAGGGAGAAGGACGGGGAAGCACGGGCGAGACGAGGTGGACGATGGTAAGGCAGAAGGGATGAGGTTCGGTACAAGATGTCGAGGCTGATGCTGTGAGATGGCCTCTGGTAGGGGAAGGGCTGTCTTGATAAGTGTACCCAGCTATCTGCCCTACGGGAACGGCAAACAGAAATCGATGGATGCCCCGGGACTCTTCCCCCACGACGCTGGATTCAATACTTTCAACTCCCCCTCTGCCCCAGAGTCACCGGCTGACAGTGCCGTTGGAAGTAGCCAAGGCTTTTTGATTTAGAGTCGACAGCAGGCCGTTGCCGGACTGTCTCTCCTCGTCCTTGCACTCCGGAAAGGGGGACACGTTTTGGACGGTGCTCGACCGGAGACGTAACGGACGGGCAGGCCCTTGTACCCTGCCGCCGAGCAGACCTGCAAACCGGTGGAGCAGTGTTTGTCGTTCGGGGGGAAAAACTTGCCCGGGGCGGAGGAGGGCGTGGTTGGTTTTCGGCCCTCCAACCTTGGCCACTCCTCTTTTTCTCCTCGCTCCTTTCCCCCCTCTTTCTCTCCCTTCCCCACCACCGTCCCTGGCTTTTTCTATCTTCGATTCCTTCGACGGCAAGCGGCACAAGGGGCATAGGAGTCTCATCCTATCCAGCTCTCTCTCGCTCTTGTTACGCCCCTCGCCTTCTTTTTTTCAAACAGCGGCGTTTCGAGCACGCTGTCAAGGTCAGTCGCCTCGTCACCGTTTTCCTGCCCACGCCGTTTCCCGCTGAACCCGTCGTGGTAGATGCCCGCGGACAAGCATAGCATCGCCGAGGGCTGGGGCAGCGAGGTGCGGCACGCCTTCATCAACGCCTGCGTCCTGGGCATCCGCTCGGGCCAGCCGTGCGCGTTGGGGCCCACGACGACGCAGCTAGCCGGCGTGATGCTGGCCCGGCCCGGCCAGGACCTGCCGCGGATGTGGGACCTTTTCGCCCATGCGCACCCGGACGCGGCGCAGCTCGTCCAGCGCGGCGTGCACGAGATGAGGCTCGCCGGCACCAACGAGCGGCTCTTGCCCCGCGTCGGCTGGGCCGCTGCCGCGGAGCCGGGCCTCGTCGACGTCGCCTCCCCGGGCTGCGGAGGGAGCCTGCCCCGGGCTGGGCACGGGGCGGCGTCGGCGGACGAGGATGGGGCGGAACAGGGGCCCGGTTCCGCCGGCCAAAATAAACGAAAGGCGCTCCTCTCCGACACAGAGACAGTCGAGGCCAGCGTCGACGAGGAAGGGCAGCCGGAGCAGGCGCCCCTTCACGGTCCGAAGCGTGCCAGGCACGACGTCGACGCGGCCGGCTCCCGGCACAAGCGCGTCCGCCGCAGCCCGCGAGGCCGCGAGGCGGCCAGGTTCGCCAAGAAGGCCCGGGCTGCCGCCGAGGACGGACGCGGTCGTCTGAGCCCGGCCCGCCCGGGCGTCTTAGAGCAGGAGGCAAGGGTGCGGCAGCTCGTCCATCTCGCCAGCCTCTACAGGGAGCGGGTCGAGCGCGAAGAATAAGCTGGTCGCGAGCCGGGAGCCGGAATGAAAGTTACGAGGTGCAGAGGGAAGATGGATTGATGAACCGGCCGGGATTAATGTGAGCAAGGGCAGAGTCAGGGGATTCCGATGCTGAGACGAACGTGTGCCTGCACAAAAGGCCGAAAGAAAAAGAGAAAAGAGGACAAAAAAAAAGAGATTTATTCGATTCTGCGTTGTTGGTAATTCTAATCTATGTTACCGCGGGCCGTCCGATAGAGTGTCGCCTTGGGGGCCATACGACTACCTCGCCCACAGCTTGATCGCAGATGGTACGTCGTGTTGGCATGGGTGCGAGCTATAACACAACCATGCTAAAGACAGGGTCGTCCGCAATCTGGAAGCAAGGCACGAGACTCAGGAACAGAAGGCCGTTGGGGTACAGCCTGCACTGTCCACAGCCTCCATCGAGCATGGCCCATCCGATAGGCACGGGCTGCCTCGCGCCGGTGGCGTCAGCCCGAGTACACCGCCGAGCTGCGTCGTCTTTAACGCCGGTGCAAGCGTCGATGCGTCCGCTCTGCCCGAGACGGACGACGATGAATGGAGGCGACAGCCGTGCCGGCGGCCTGGGACGAGGCCCCCAAGCCCATGCCGAGCCGGGTGAGTCACTCTCCCGCACAGCCACGGTCGAGGGCTTGGGCGTCAGCCCTACGGCGCGACGTCGATCGTTTCTCGGCTTATCCGAATCTGCGCCTGCTTCCCACCGCGACTGGACGCCGAGCCCGGACGGGGTAGGGCCAAGAAGGGGAATAGCATGTCTAACTACATGTGTACCTTGCGCCTCACTCTACCGCTCCTCGACTCCGTTGCGCCCCGTGTGTGCGAGCCGCGTGGCTTGTTCCCGAAATCAAGACGCTGTTCCGATACCGAAAAAAAAAAGAAGACGCAAGGAAAGTATGAGCGCAGCTCGGCCGAAGGAATCGGACCAGGCGCCGACTGTGGGGCCTTCCGATCCCGGGCGCCCCGCTCGTCACGCCGGCTCGGCGTCGGCCAGCCGGACGAGGGGCGGGCGGAAGGGCAGCTTCCGCGAATAGGCCCAGTCCTGGACCGAGCTCCATTTGACGCAGACGGAGCGCGAGCTCGACTGCAGCGCCGGCTTGGCCCGGGTCGGCTCGCGCCAGTTGAAGGTGTAGAGCGCCGTGTTGGCGCGGCACATGACGGTCAGCCGGAGCGTCTCCAGGCAGTGGTCTGGCTCCGTTTGTCGGAAGAGAGAGTCAGCAGCGGCCTTCTCCCGTCTCTGCCGCACGGGTCGGGGAGCGAGGACGGACCGAGGTGAGGGCGCATGCCGCGGGGCCCCTGCGCGCCGGCGGCATCGGGATAGTACTGGTCGCGGTAGAGCCAGTAGCGGAGTTGTTGCTGGCCGCCGCTCCCGCGTCAGCTTCTCTCTGCGGCCGGCGACGACGCGGCGCGATGGACGGACCAGGCAGTGCAGCTCGTGGTAGACGCCCAGGGCGGCCAGGTAGCCGCCGGACGCGACCTCGACGACGGCCTCGGCCGACTCGCCCGCCCGGGCCAGCTCCTCGCGGCTGAGGTTGAAGTAGGTCGCTGGACGGGGTGAGCGGGCGAGGAGCGCAACGGATCGGGGGGGGGGGACGAGGCTGCCTACGCTCGACTAGGGCGTCCCACGCCTTCTCCTGCTCCAGCGATGGCGGGCCCGCGTACACGCCGTGCTCGGCGTCGCTCGCAACGTGCCGCGCGCCGACTTCGTACTCGACGAAGCCGTCCACGGGGGCTGCCGGCCGTGGAGAGAGCGGAGAGAGGTCAGCGTCTCGTCTGCCTCGCCGATGGGCAGAAGAAGGGAGGGGGCCGGACTTACACCACGACCGGCCCGCCGTGGAGACCAAGCCGGCCCCGGCCCGGCTCTGGCTCCAGACCGCAACGGCAAGCAGCAGGGCGACGAGATGCAGCGTCCAGACGTAGGCCCGCAGGAGGAGCCGCCGTGTCTCGGGTGGACGTCGGCCGTCGTCTTGCGCCTCTTGCGGTAGCAGTTTCTGCGATTCGGGGTCGGCCGTCGTGTCTGCGCAGGTTGACGACGGCGCCATGACGCGGCCGCTGGTTGCGCTCGGCGGCAGCATTGCGCAGCTTCCCATCCGCCTTTCCCCCTTCACCAGACCTGGGGCAGAGAGAGATGGAGAGACAAGGGAAAGAAAAGAGACAGGAAGAGAGCCAAGGCACAGGAAGAGCCGAGCAGACGCAACGTGGGCCGGCACTCCGTCAGCCCTGCGAGCCAGGCGCTGGGCCGGCACCGCCCCGGCCGTTGCGAAGCCGGGCTGGCCCTTCAGCCGGGCCTATAATTAGGCGCCCCCGTCCTTTTGGGCCGCCTCTCCAATCCGAGCCCTTGGCTCCCCCCTGTTTTCCTTTCCGGCGCTCTTATCCGGCCTTGTCTTAGGTCGCCGGCCCCCAACACAGGATGATGGCGCTGCATGGCCACGAGCGAGCCCCGGGCCTGCAGTCAGCCGCCGCGGCTGCGATGGCCTCGGCCGCCGGGCAAGCGCTGCTCTCTGCTGGCTAGGGCCCGGCAGCTGGGGAAGCCGTGGCGAAGGGGGGGGGGGCGCACATGACGACGACGATGCCCCGGCGAAGACGTGCCTTGTGGCGGCGGTGCCGGGCCAGCCGCTTCGAGGCGGAAGGGGGCCTGGGCCTCGCCATATAAGGCCGACGAAGCCTTGCTCGATCCTGGATGTTCTCTCCTGCGGAAGAACGGATACCCTAGATTTTCTTCTTTTTACTCGACGGGCGCTGAGCAAGCGATTTCACCTTGACGAAAAAAAAAGAAGAGGAAGAAAGAGACTGCTTGTTCCTCTTGTACTCAGCCCGACGCGGGAAGACATGAAGTTCATCCTGGCAACGCTGGCCCTGTTCGTCGGCGCCGCCACGGCGGCCCCGGCACCACACGGTACGTCGACGCCCTCTCTGTCTCGCCCGGCGCGGACGAGACACACAGAGAGAGAGAGAGAGATAGAAAGAGAGAGGGCAAGGCTGACGGGGAGCGGGAGCGGGCAGGGCGCACGTGGCGGAGCTGCGCAACGCGACGCCCAAGCAGCCCTTCTTCTTCCTCAAGCCGCCGTCGGCGATGCTGCTGCCGGGCGAGGGCCCGTGCCTGCGCCCGCGCGGCGTCGAGCTGCACTTTGAGGTCGAGCTGGCGCTGGTGCTGGGCCGGGCGGTGCGCGGGCTGGCGCCGGACGATGAGCGGGGGGCGCTCGACGCCATCGACGGTTCGTCTCTCGCTTTCTTGAGCCCTCTGTCTCTTGAGCCGTCTCTTGAGCCCCCGCACTCTCTCTGCCTCTGTCTCCGTCTCTGCCTCGTCGTCTCTCGCCACCTCGTCGTCGTCTTGCGCAGCAGCAGCAGCAGCTGACAGACTACAAAATCAAAAAACGGACAGCCTACGCCGTCGCCATCGACATGACGGCCCGCAACGCCCAGGACGAGGCCAAGCGCAAGGGCCTGCCGTGGACGACGGCCAAGGGTTTCGACACCTTCCTGCCCATGAGCGCGCCCATCCCGAAGCGGGCCGTGGCCGACCCGCACGACGCCGAGCTCTTCCTCGACGTCAACGGCGCGCCGCGGCAGCGCGCCTCCACCGGCCTCATGCTGTACCGCATCCCGCGCATCCTCAGCGACATCTCGCGCGTCATGGCCCTGCTGCCCGGCGACGTCGTCCTGACCGGCACCCCGGCCGGCGTCGGGCCCGTCGTGCCCGGCGACGTCATGCGCGCGGGCCTCGTCGTCGCTGGCGCCGAGGTGCCCGAGGGCCGCGTCGAGGTCCGCGTCGAGGAATCGCCCTCCTCCTACGTCTTTTCCGAGACCTGAGGAGCCCGGCGACGACGGCGACGACGGCGACGACGACGGGATACGAAAGCTATCGGGGCTGTCGTCGCCGTGGGTACGGGGCCGAGAGAGAGAGAGAGGGAGAGAAAGACGGACCGACAGAGGGACAAGGTGAAACAAGTGCTTGAACGTGTACAGGTACATGCAGATACGTAGCGGCAGAGTAGCAGTGGTATGCAAACAACATTGGCCAGACAGCCGCCAAAGACCGTGCCAGTCAGCCAGCGGCAGATGGTGAGCGTCATCAAGAAGCTCGTCCTCGTCGTCAGCCCGTCTCGGGCTCGAGGTTGGGGTCCGGGATGGAACCGGGGGGCGGGGCCCAGTCGGCGACGTGGCGGCAGTTGGGGCAGGTCCTCTTGGCCTCGTCGCGGCGGAAGTCTTCGACGGCCTCCTTGATCTGGGAGCCGAGGTCGGTGCAGTGGAAGGCGGCCTCGTGGACGACGACGGGGGCGGCGCCGGGGGCGGCGCAGCGGCGCGGGCAGTACCAGCGCATGAAGTCGAGGGAGCGGTCGGGGCGGCGCTGCTCGAGGACGAGGCCGACCGTGTCGGCGAAGCGGACGGGGTTGTGGGGCACGTTGGGGGGCAGCAGGAACATGCTGCCCTGGCGGATGACGATGTCGCGGAAGACGCCGTCGTCGACCACCTTGAGCAGCATGGCGCCGCGGTACTGGTAGAACCACTCGGGCGTCTCGTTGATGTGGTAGTCGGTGCGGCTGTTGGGGCCTCCGACGATCTGCTCGCGTCCCGGTCGTCGTCGTGTCAGCCTCGCCCTGCTCGCGCGCGTCTCTGGGCCAGAGGGAAAGGGCGGACCATGACGGTGACGTCTTGGTCGTAGACGCAAAAGTTGTTGATGGGCGGCTTGAGCAGGTGGCCGTTGTCCTCGAGCCTGCGACGGCACACGTCAGCCGGCTTCGTGCCGTCGACGCTGCTGCTCCTCTTCCGTCTGCGCGTGGCGAGAGTCGTCGAGCTGTGTTCCCGTCCTTGTCCTTGCCGCGCCAGACTCACCACTTGGGCAGGTTGATGGGCGGGGCCAGCATGTTGAGGCCGGCGATGGACGATGCTTCCCGTTCTTTCGCTCCGCGTGCCGGCTGGTGGCTGAAGAGGTGGCTGAAGAGGTGGCTGAAGATGCCGACCGGGCGGGCCGTCGACGGGAGATGGAGGTGGCTGGCGGGTGGAAGGCGGGCAAGCGCCGGCTATTTGTACTGGATCGGATGGTGTATCCGGGAAACGGCGTCACGATGCCACCTGCCGCCACACTGCACCGGCCCTTCCTGGACGGGCGCGGCTAGCCTTATAAATCACAGTGGAGGCAGGCACGGGGTGCTTGGCATGATGTGCATGGCAAGAGCTACCGGTGCCACTCGAGGTGTGTGTGTGAGCCAGTAACTTGTACCTGGTAGAGTCGCGACGACGACGGCAGCTTGCCTTAGCGGCCGCCTGCAGCGAGGAAAAGCGGCGTTTGGCTGCGGGCGAGTCCTTGTCGTCTTTGTCGGCTCGGTGCCTCGGCTGGAGCAGAGCTGGAAATTGTCAGCGTCCGAGCCCATGACGTGGCTCGCCCCTCCGCAGGTACCGACATCGCGCCGGCGCCGGCTCCGGCTACCTCGCCTGCCAGGGGTCCCTCCCCTTGGGCCCTTGGGACTTTTTTTTCTGCCAAGGGCCAAGGCCGCCTCTTATCGCTTATCCGCCGCGGCGCCTACCTACCTAGGTAGGTACTGTAAGTCGACCGTCGGCGCTCCGCCGTCTCCGCCGCCGCGCCTCTTGGCCACTGCTCCGTCGCCGGCAAAAAAGGGGACGAGAGGAGCGTGAGGAAGAGAGAAAATGAAAAGAGACAAAAAGAGAGAGAAAAGGGCGGGGGGAGGAGGCCGATGCGTTGGCTAGTGCCTGCTTTGCCCGGACCTGAAGGCGAATCGAAACTTGCTCACTTTTCCGCCGCCGTCTCGCCTCTGCTCGCTCCTCTTCCGACCGCCGCTCGCTCGTCATCTTTTGTTTTTTTCACATCCTTCCTTCTCCTCGGCATCCTTCGATTTTCATCGCTGTCTCTTTCTTCCATCCGCGATCCCTTCTCGACGCCGCCCGCCTCGACGCCGCATTCGCCCACCGAGCGCCTCTCCCTCTCTCTCCCACGAGCGCCGACTCCGTGCCCGGCCGCGAGAGACGAGCCGCCGGCCATGGACCACGGCCACATGGACCACGGCCACATGGGCCACGACGACATGTGCAGCATGAATGTGCGTTTCTTTTTTTTTTCCCTTGTACCCTCCGACTCTCGAATCTGCCATGTCGGCCTCGGCCGCTGACCCGAGACGCCCAAGATGCTCTTCACCTGGGACACGACCAACCTCTGCATCGTCTTCCGCCAGTGGCACGTCCGCTCCACCGCCGCCCTCGTCTTCTCCCTCGTCGCCGTCGTCCTGCTCGCCATGCTCTACGAGGCCCTGCGCGCCCTGTCGCGCCGCTACGAGGCCAGCCAGAACAGGCGCATCGCCTGCATGCCCAGTGAGCAGCTCCTCTCCTCTCGCCCTCCTCCTCGGCCCCTATCCCATCTTCCCGCCCATCGATACCAAAGAGAGAGGGGGGGGAAAGAAAAGAAGAGAAAAAGAAAAGAAGAGGGGGGGGCTTCGTGTTTTCCGTCATTGCGCCATTTCTCCCCTTGCGCTCCATGGGACCTATGCCAATGCTGAATGCGAAA
This sequence comes from Cordyceps sp. RAO-2017, assembly GCA_002591385.1. Taxonomy (NCBI): domain Eukaryota; kingdom Fungi; phylum Ascomycota; class Sordariomycetes; order Hypocreales; family Cordycipitaceae; genus Cordyceps; species Cordyceps sp. RAO-2017. The sequence goes on from NJEV01000702.1 coordinate 13,110, forward strand.
ACGCCAAAACTCGGGATCCAAATCAAAAAGACGAGCAAATCATCCCTGCTGAGACCACCCCCTTCCTCTCCTCCCCAGGGCAGACCCAACAGCAGGCCGGCCAGCGCGCCCACGTCATCAAGGCTCTCCTCTACGCCTTGCAGAACTTTTACGCCTTTATGCTCATGTACGTTTTTTTCCCTCCCTTGCCAAGCCGGGCCGCTCCCGCTTGTCCTACGACCGCGCCGCGCCCGCGAGGCTAAACTGTCGCCTCTGGCCCAGGCTCATCTTCATGACGTACAACGGCTGGGTCATGATCGCCGTCTCCCTCGGCGCCTTTTTTGGATATCTTCTCTTTGGACAGACGACGTCGGCGACAAAGGACAACGCCTGCCACTAGGCGGCCCTGCGTTTCTTTTTCCCTCCTTCTCTCTCTCTATATGTCCACTAGCATCCATCCACTCGACCCTATTTCCAACTAGCATCGTCTAATCCAGCCATGCGCCGTCTCTTTGCGAACCTTGTGTGTGCACCGAGGGGAGGGGGGATCGAAGAGGAGATGTGTTTGAACGGGGGAGTAGGCCATCGTCCGGGACACCGGAAATCTAGAGTCTACGCACGGCCAGCCATCTAAACCAACGCGCCGCTTCTTCCGTCACGTGCCGAGAGCGAGGGTGCTGCAAAATCTCGGGGTCGTCTAGAGTCGCATATACTTGATCCGGGAGCGCAACGGGGGGAGGGGGG
>NJEV01000703.1:0-13829 GCA_002591385.1 Cordyceps sp. RAO-2017
CGGCGCCGACGACGCCGACGACGCGGCCCTCGTGCGCCTGCGCGCCTCGGCCCGCTTCCGGGGCTTCCTCGCCGCCCTCGCGCTCTCGACCGTCTGCATCCTGTGGCGCAGCGCCTTCCGCCTCGCCGAGCTCCGCGAGGGCTGGCGCGGCCCCGTCCTCGCCCGCCAGGGCCTCTTCATCGGCTTCGAGGGCGTCCTCGTCCTCGTTGCCGTCGTCGCCCTCAACGTCTTCCATCCCGTCCTCTGCGCACCCGAGCTCTTCCGCCCCGGCGCCGCCTTCGCCTGCTGCGGTCGCCGCCGCCGCGCCGCCGCCGACGAGGACAAGGCCTCGTCCGTCGTCGACGTCCCTTCCGTCAGCAAGACGCATGCTGTTCAGGAGCACGGAAAGGAGTTGCCCTCCGTCTCCGCTCCGGCCCGTCCATCGCTCTGACCCGCTCTCGGACCGGGCCTCTCTAGATGAGGTGACGGGCCCGACACGTCAAACCCGATTTTTCACTTCTTCACACCCCTTACTCAGTCTCTTTCCCAGGCAATGATATTGAGCTGCAACGGCTCGCCTGGGAGTAAGGTGTCCCCGTCTTATTTCTACTATCTACCTAGTCACGCAAATATGCTTTGTCGAGTTTCGAAATACTTTGCATCAATTATTGGTAAATCGTTTTGATTATATTCAGTGGGCTCGTGTATACGGAGCTTTCGAAGAGGCAAAAGTCAGTTCAACAGGCGCTGCTGCTTCCGAACCGACTCTCACCACGGCTGCGCGTGGCGAGCTACGTATGAGCAAGCACAGTAGCCACGCCGGCTGCCGTGCTTCTCGCGCCGAGTTACCGCGGCCCGTCTTTCGGTGAGACACAGCTCCGTGAGCCCCTCTCCGAAAACAACCTTCATGTTTTGGCCCATACAAGACATCGGGCCAAGGGATAGTACGTGCATGCTGCGAGATTTTATATCCCGCATGGCCATGACGATGGATGCAATATATGGGGGGTATCGCAACTGCTTACGTCTCACTGCCACCACGAAATGGCTAGAAAAAAAGGCCGGCAAGTTGTTGAAAGAAGAAAGTCTCGCGGCACGCGGCGGCGGGTCGCTTCCACGTTCGTGCAAGCTGGGCTCACCCGACAGGATAGAGCTCGGGAGGGGTGAACAACAGATGGGAAGGGGGGCGGACATTACGCAACGCGCGAGCCGATCTTCAGATCGAAACGCCGCCCAGGGGCAGGATCTTGGACTTGTCCCCGAGGAACTGGGCTCGGTAGTCGATGATCCCCCGGCTGATGGTGTTAAAGTCCTTGACCTTGCGATTCCGGAACTCGGTGAGCAGCTGCCGGAGTCCAGAAATGTACTCCTGCTTCTGCGCGTCTTGGTAGCTGCCGGCTGCTCCAAGCTGGAGCAGGATCTGATCATCTGCTCCGTCGCCCGTCGATATTAGCCAAGACGCCCAGCTTAATGCGTCAAAAACGTGATGGGATACACGTACCAGGTGCTTTCATGGTATCGAAATGTTGGTATTCGCACTGGCCGCCTCTAGGGCACGGCTGCCCCGCCAGCTCGTCCGGGCACAACTCCTTTCGTACGTCAATTTTGTTGCTATACGTCAAGGACCGTAGTCCTCCCGCCACGGACTTGCCGAAGTCGGGGTGAAATCGGAAAGCACGAAAGTACTGCAGCGGCGTCTCGTACGGCACGAAATTGCTCCGCGGGGGGTCCGACGCGTCGTTCTGGCTTTGCCCACGAGCCTGTTCCGCAATTGGGTGGTCGGACAGCAGTTGCCTCGACGAATCTTCTGTCTCGAGCGTAGTCTGCGCCTGGCTCGGCGGTACATGTTGAGAAACTGGTGTCGGGACCGTGGCACGTCTTGGTGCATGTTCAGATGATGAAGGACGCCTGTCCGTATCAACGCTGGGAGGCTGGGGAAGTGATGAAGGTGCATCCTGGCTCGTCGACGGGTCGACATCCGGTGGTTCATAATCATCCGAACCTTGATCCGAGTCTTGGTCCGTGACATCATCAGCATCCTCCATGACTATGTCTTTCTCTTGTCCCTGCGAAGGCCCGAGCTCGAGCCCCTCGGGTGGCGCGCTGCTGCCTGTCTCGATTGCGCCTGTTGTCGCTGGCTGGTCAGCGTTTGCCGTTCTCCCAATGTCGTTCTCATTATCGAGAGGTTGCCGATTGATATCTGCTTTGCCACCCTCGACGACTTCCATCGCCGTCTGCGAATCGCTGTTTGCTAAAGGTTGGTCAATGACGAGGGTGTCTCCCGCGCTGTTCATGCCATCATCCGCTTGAGCAGCATTCGTAGCACTGGATGGGGCGGGCGCTGCTATACATGGCATCAATACGCGAGCCCTCACTAGATATAACAGGCTTGAGGGCCAGGCGCTTAACCGGGTGTGCCTCAGGAAAAAAACTTACATGAGGCTGGAATCGGGTCATGATCTGATTCGGAAGCAATCAAATCTTGCTTCAGTATCTCCTCTTCTTTCATCCCCTCCGCAATCTCTCGCTCGATGTTGGTGATTTGTGATTGCAAGCTCTTCAGCTTCAGAAGCTGCTCTCGTCGACGAGCTTCGATGAAAGGCAGACGTTCGCTGGCGACCATGGAACGGCTGCGTCTATCGGCAGCTGCATCTTGCTCTCGTTTCTGAGGTCGACCGGCTCGCTCATGAGGCATGGAGGCCGGCGCGTCGTCTACCGACCGGTCGTTCGTCGGCGTGTAACATCTATCCAGTGGGGTCGATGGCGCGTTGACGCCTTTAGCTATGCTCCCTGCCTCAATACTGCCACTGCGCGAGCTGTCGTTGAGTTGCGAAGCAGCGGGGGAGACCTGTCTCGACAGCTTCGTCTTCTTACGTGCTTCCGCTTCGGCTATCTTCCGCTTCATGGCCTCGATTTTCTTGTTCATACTGGCCAGGTCCTCTCCTCCGCTGTTGTGCCCTGAGCTTCTCGGAGGCGTAACGGCTGCTGTGGGAGTCAGACCCTGCCCCGGGATCATGTTATTCATCGCGAGTGAGGGTTCTCGCAGAGCACGAGCCCTCTGGGACGGTGTATCCTGCCGATCGGCCGAAGATGGACGCCCAGGCGAATCGATTTCCATTTCGGCATCGTCTTCATCGTCGCTGACATTGATCAAGAAAGGTTTCGACTCCATCGTCTGGCTGAACGGTCGTCGAATGGGCTGTGCCGAAGCATCGACCAAGTTTGGCGTGGGACGGTGTTGACTCAGTGAATCTGCATCCTGTAACAACTGCGGTGTGGACGACAAGAATAACCCAGGAATCGACGGAGACGGTTTACAGGAGCCGGAGGCTCGTGTTGTTGAAGATGAGGAGGGCTCCTCGCTTGTGTCGACACTAGCAATTGCAATATCTGGCGTTAACGTCTTTTCAGCTTCTGGGTTTCCTGTGTTAGAGTTGATGGATGACGCCTGTTGATTTCGCGTTTTCGCAAGGCCTTCTCGAGACCTTCGCAGCGCCTCCATCTTTTGATGCAACAGCTTCGACTTTTCTGATTGCACCTTTGGTGAGGCGTTGGTGGCCTTGGTCAGGATGGTAGTTGGGGCACACGAGGAAGTAGTTTGGGAGAGTGGAACTGGTGCGGCTGCTTTCGAGCCTTTGGCGGCGAGAAGTCGCGCTATTCGATCTTTTCGCTCTTCTGACTTGTCAAGAGAATTCGCTATTTCTTTGTTAGCCGTCGCAGATGAAACTGGTTCATCGCTCGACGAGTTCTCGTCCATATCCATTGCGGTATCCGACTTGGTCGTAGTGGCGGGCTTTGCTACAGCGGCGGGCTCGGCCGCAGCAGCGGGCTCGGCCGTAGCGGCATCTCGTACGTCCGGCTCTTCAGGCGTAATGGGCCTCTCGTGGACCCCGAGGCCGAGGTCTTTGAGAAGAGGGCGAAGGATCGCACCGTCGATGCCCTCATCGAGGAAGTTCTCGTATCGTATGTTCAGAGGCCATATACGTAGGATCGCATCTCCGGCCTTGCGTTTCGCCACATCAACAGCATCCCCGAACAGCGTAACAGTGTTGTTCCTCGTACTGATTGCATGCGATGAGTCTTTGGGGAGGCCGGTTCGACTTGGAGGCTTCTTTGCGGGGCCATCCGAGTCTTTTCGACAGTCAGTTACTGAGTTGTGCAAGGGGTGTTACGTGGTTTCCGGATCTTCCTTACCAAGACTGCCGGGCTTGTTCAAAGTATGCTCTGGAACATTCATGTCGATCTCTCGTGGCGAAAGGTAAGGCGAGTAGGACCCTGAGCGCTCACGAGTCACGTTTGATGGCCCGGCGCGATTCGCGGATCGTCCACCCTCCCCGTGATTGGATGCTTGCGGGCGCTTGAATTGGCCAGGCGCGACAACATCATGTTCAGTGGATGTGGCGTTGCCCTGGCCTTGACCTGCGCTGCCAGCGAGATCAGCTCCAGCTTGGATGACGAGTGCACGGTCATCGCCTTCTTTGGGCTCATAGATGTCCCCAATTTCTCCTTCGCTGACTTCTCCTTCCTCCGATAAGTCGTCAGCTACACCAGCGCCGGGTTCCATTGCCCCAGACATGTTCAAGTCGCCATGTCCAGAAGGCGCCTGTCTCGAGCTCGGGTCAGCTGCTTGGGGGTGCGGAGGCGCCGAGTACCAGTTCTCAGGCCCTCTGAGCCAAGAGTTCTGCTGCTCTAGCTCGCCAGAGGAGAAGCCCAGACCTAGACCGGGTATCACGTTGCGGGGATGCTGGTAGGACGGTGGCTGAGCAGTGTTGCCGTGTCTTTGTGCAGCGGCGTCCGAGGGTTCGCCGAGATATTGGGGCGCTGGAGGGAACGGCGGGTACGAGGGATTCGGATAGGTCGGGTTTCGGTGGTAGCCAGTCGGCACGTCGAACCCATACCCGGGTTGGCTCATGTTGGAAGTTTAGGTGGTGATGAGCCTCTGCAAGCAGGTCAGCGCCACGCGTCCCCAGCGCTTAACCCTCCGTCAGCCGAGACAATAGGCAGGCGTAGAAGGTTGTATGGGATTTGAAGATTCGCTGCTTTCTTGATCTTCCTCGTCGACGACTGGTGAATCCGAAAACTTCAAGGGCATCACTTGTGGACGCCGCGCGCGCTGTCGAGTACTGATTTGTCCAGGATCGCGATCTCAGGCTGGACGAGGTCTGGACCGAATAGCGCGGTGGTTTGACGCGTCGCAGGCGTGATCCCGATAGTAAATAGATAAAAGGCGACAGCTCGACGGATGACTGCACGCTTCTCGATGAAAGGGGCACCGATGCTATCGTAGAACGCGGCGTGGCACCTTGGTCAGCCCAGAATGAGGATGGAGAAAGCAGTTGGTCACCAAATTTTAGGTCTCTGTCGGAGTAGTTGACGCTTCAGCAGTCAGCGGAGCTAGTCCAGGTTTGGACTAGCGCAGTGACGATGCCCAAGGCTTCATGTCGAGGTACTGCGATACTTAATGCCAGTCACGTGCGCGTCTCTGTTTACTTGGCCTGGGGCCTTCTCCCCGGCAACGGCTTGTGATGTTCCTTCCAGGCGCCTTTTCGCAGATGCTCGCAGCTACACGACCCAATACCCTCTTTCATGACTTTGTGATCGCGACGGAGCGCTGGTGCTTCGGCTTTGCTTCACATTTTCTCCTTCACCGCCGAATAGCGCAGGTCACGTCCAAGGCTGCTGTTGCGCCTCTGATCTCGGGCTTTGTTTACACGTGCGCATGACGGACACGGGCGCGATCGTCGCACCCAGATGCTATTGATGATCACAGGAAGCAATGTCCTTCAACACCAATGGCTCGGCGCAACGGCGCAGTAATCCTTTCTCAAGAAACGCGTCTCCCTCGTCGACACCGACATCTTCTAGCAGGCCGAGATCTACTCTCTTCTCGTCACCAACTCCTCGCCCTAGCGCATCGAGTCCTGCTTCTCATAGCAGATCTCAGTCCGGCAGCTCGCTAGGCAACACCGGGGCCGCGTATGGAGGCGTGCCCAAACACTCCCGAAGGGACTCGAAAAATGGAACTCCGACGTCGAGCACCTTTGCGCCGTCCTTCATCAAGATAGAAGACATGAGGAGGCGGAGCCACGATACCGTCAACAGCATCGAAGGGGAGAATGACTTCTCGGGGAAGCGATACGTATGGCTTAAGGATCCGCAACAAGCTTTCATCAAAGGGTGGGTGGTCGATGAGCTAGACGAGAATCGCATTCGCGTCCAGACTGATGACGGAACGGTGAGGGATTCTCTGCTCCTCATCGCCCCCGATGGTTGCTGACTTTGTCCTCAGCAACGTGAAGTGGATGCAGAGAGCGTCGACAAAGTCAACCCCGCCAAGTTCGATAAGGCAAACGATATGGCTGAGTTGACTCACTTGAACGAGGCGTCGGTGGTTCACAACCTTCATATGCGATATCAGGCAGATCTCATATACACCTACTCCGGCCTCTTCCTCGTCACAGTCAACCCCTACTGCTCTCTGCCGATATACAACAACGAGTATATAAACATGTACAGGGGACGCAGCAGGGAAGACACCAAACCACACATATTCGCCGTGGCGGACGAGGCCTTCAGAAATCTTGTCGAGGAGGGACGGAACCAGAGTATCTTGGTGACAGGAGAGTCCGGAGCCGGCAAGACCGAAAACACGAAAAAAGTTATCCAATATCTCGCCGCCGTGGCTCAGCCGGATACGGCCATTAAAAGCAAGTCGCAGCGCTCCAACCTTTCCCAGCAAATTCTCCGGGCCAATCCCATTCTCGAAGCATTCGGTAACGCCCAGACGGTCCGAAACAATAATTCTTCGCGATTTGGAAAGTTCATTCGCATTGAGTTCAATCGGGATGGAGCCATTACCGGCGCCTTCATCGACTGGTACCTTCTCGAAAAGTCAAGGGTGGTCCGGATCAACCCGCATGAGCGGAACTATCATGTCTTTTACCAGCTCTTGAAGGGGGCCGATGACCAGACGAAGGGACAGCTCCTTCTCGAGGGGCTTGGCGTTGACGACTTTACCTACACTCGAAATGGTCATGACAGCATAGTGGGAGTGTCCGACAAGGACGAATGGGACTCACTCATGGAGGCCTTCGACGTGATGGGCTTTTCCGATGATGAACAGCTTTCGATCCTACGAACCATCGCGGCTGTTCTGCACCTCGGAAATGTTGATGTCGTCAAGGAGAGTCGGGCTGCTGATCAGGCACGTTTGGCTCCGGACGCCAAAGAGCAGGCCGCGAGAGTCTGCAGACTGCTCGGCGTCCCTCTGGACCTTTTCCTCCAAAGCCTCCTCCACCCAAAAGTCAAAGCAGGGCGCGAATGGGTCGAGAAGGTTCAAACTCCGGATCAGGTGCGCCTCAGTCTCGATGCCTTGTCCAAAGGCATATACGAACGAGGCTTTGGGGACCTGGTCTCCAGAATAAATCGGCAACTCGACCGCACGGGCATGGGACTGGACGACTCGTACTTTATTGGCGTTCTCGACATTGCTGGGTTCGAGATCTTCGAGGAGAACAGCTTCGAGCAGCTCTGCATCAACTACACGAACGAAAAGCTGCAGCAGTTCTTCAACCATCACATGTTTGTTCTCGAGCAGGAGGAATATGCCCGGGAAAAGATCGAGTGGCAGTTCATCGATTTCGGCCGTGATCTGCAGCCCACCATTGACCTCATCGAGCTCTCCAATCCCATCGGAGTCTTCTCCTGCCTTGACGAGGATTGCGTCATGCCAAAAGCGACGGATCTGTCCTTTACGGACAAGCTCAACTCCTTGTGGGACAAGAAGTCGTCCAAATACCGCCCTTCGCGCCTCGGACAGGGATTCATACTCACCCATTACGCGGCCGAAGTCGAGTATTCCACAGAAGGATGGCTCGAGAAAAATAAGGACCCGATGAATGATAATGTCACGCGCCTTCTTGCCTCATCTTCTAATAAGCACATCGCCGCACTCTTTGCAGACTGTGCCGACACGGATGAAGAGGTGAACGGGGGGAGGAGCCGCGTGAAAAAGGGTCTATTCCGCACCGTCGCTCAACGACACAAGGAGCAGCTTCACAGCCTCATGACTCAGCTTCACTCAACTCACCCACATTTCGTGCGATGTATCTTGCCCAACCACAAGAAGCGGCCCAAGCAGTTCAGCAATCTTTTGGTCCTGGACCAGCTCCGTTGCAATGGCGTCTTGGAGGGCATTCGAATCGCCCGCACTGGCTTTCCCAACAGACTTCCTTTCCCAGAATTCCGTCAGCGATACGAGGTGCTTTGCTCGAAAGTGCCGAAGGGATATCTTGAAGGTCAGGCAGCCGCGTCGCTGATGCTGGACAAGCTGGGTCTTGACAAGGCTCTCTACCGCGTCGGCCTCACCAAAGTATTCTTCAGAGCCGGAGTTCTTGCAGAGTTGGAGGAGAAACGCGATGCCCTAATCACCGAGATCATGGCTCGCTTTCAGTCCGTCGCCAGGGGCTTCATACAAAGACGTTCGGCCTACAAGAAGCTTTTCCGGACGGAGGCGACTCAAATCATCCAGAGGAATTTTCACGTCTACCTCGATCTCGTCGAGAACCCTTGGTGGCAGCTCATCGTGAAGATGAAGCCTTTGCTTGGTGCAACTCGATCGGCGACCGAAGTCAAGCGACGTGACGCAATGATCAAACAGCTCAACGACAAAATGAGACTCGAGATGGAGAACCGGCAAAAACTAGAAGAGGAGCGTAGAAACTGTCATTCCGAGATGATGCGAGTTCAACAAACCTTGGAGAGTGAGCGCGCTTTAGCCCTTGACAAGGAGGAAATATTCAAGAGACTCCGGAACCGCGAGGCCGAATTAGAGGAGAAGCTTGCGGGTGCCATCGAAGATCAAGAAAGGCTGGAGGATCAACTCGATGATCTTATGGAAGCCAAGAACCGTGCGGAGCGAGAGGTCGAGAAGTTCCGGTCTCAGCTCGAGCAAGCGGCGACCCTCATCGCGAAGCTCGAGGAGGAGAAGAGCCAGCTCTCCGCCAAGTCAATGGAGCTTGAGACCGCCGTCGAGGACATCTCACAAAAGCAGTCTGAGCGAAGCGAGCAGGAGGCGGCCCTGGAAGATGAAATCAAGGTCCTGCAGAGTCAGCTGGCCTTGAAAACGAGGAAGACACAGGATCTGGAGAGCAAGCTACTTCAGACGGATCAAGACTTCGAGGTCAAGATGCACGCAGCTCAGAAAGACTTGGACTCGACGAAGGCGCGCGAGACCCAGCTCAGACGAGAGCACGAGAGCACCAAGCAACAGCTCACCCAGCTCTCAAAAACATCGACCGACTACGAGGACCTTGTGCGTAGCAAGGAAAGCGAGCTTTCCTTGCTGCGAAGTGACAAGAGAAAGTTTGAGAATGAACGGCGGTCGTTGGAGGAGCAAAAGAAGGCCTTGGCAGATGAGAAAGACAAAGTTACCGTTAAGTTCCGAGACGTCCAGGCCGAGCTCACCGCAATGAAGTCCAAGCAGTCGCAACTGGAGCGTGAGGCAGAAGAGGCCAAGAATCTGCTTGAGGCCCGGCTGTCTGAGGATGCCCAGGCCGACGAAAATCGCACCCTGCTCGAGTCTCAGATCAAGACCCTCAAGGACGAGCTATACAAGACGCAGAAGGACTTGAGCAGGGAACGACAATCCCGCGATGATGTCCTTCTGCTCGGCGAGCATAGGTATCAATCTCTCAAGGATGAGTTCGACACACTGAACGAGTCCAAAATCATCATCGAGAAGGAACTCTACGCCCAGCAAGATACACTGAGGCGGACCATGGAGGCTCGCACAACCGTCGAGAATGAGCGTGATGAGGCCCGGGATGAAATCCGTCGGCTACGTGTCGCAAAGACACAGGCAGAGGAAGCTCGCCTCCAGGCTGAGGTCGCCGGCGAACGGCAGGCTTCCAAGGCAGCACGCGAGAGGGAGGAGAGCCTTCGCAAAGATTTGGAGGCCGCCCAAGAACGGCTCAGTTGGTTCGAGGAGGAATGCGGAAGGCTCAATCGCCAGATTGAGGACTTGAACAAGCTCATCCTATCCTCGGGGGAGTTCAGCCTGAAAAACGACCAGGCCAAGGAGAGGATGGAACGAGAGCTCGGAACGGTGAAGAGTCGATTGGTGGCCTCGGAGAACGACAACCGTGCGCTACTCAACAAGCTACAACAAAAGGGTCTTGAGATTGCTCGGTCGACATCGCGGGCGACCGAGGCCTCCCGCGGCCAGGTTATCTCTCTCAAAAAAGAGAAGGCGAGGCTGGAGGAGCAGAACACCAAATTGAACAAGCAGCTGGGCGACGCCCAGGTAACCATTACGTCACTGGAGAAGAAGGCAGAAAAACTCCAGCTCAATCTTGAAGATCTCAACCACGAGGTGGCTAGGGAGGTTCAGACCAGTAGGAACGCGGAGAAGGCCTCGTCAAATTTCACGGTCCAGCTCGCCGAGGCCAATCGTACGATCGAATCAGAGCGGCAGCTGCGTACGCAGGCTCAAGCGACCGTTCGCTCCCTGCAGGCATCCCTAGATTCGAGAGACAAGGAACTCGAAGAGCTGCGCGGGCAGATACTGAACGCCCTGAAGACTGCCGATCCGGAAGTCAACATTCCGTCGTCTTCTGGAGAGAATGGCGAAAAATCGCTGCTGGAAAAATTCGATCTTGTCCGAAAGGTGGAAGAACTTCAGCAGAATCTGCGAGCTCAGACAGCGGCAAGGACGAATGCCGAGAACCAGCTAGCAGACTTGCGGGCTTCTCGCACCGAGACGCCGAGCCGACCCAAATTGGAGGAGATTCATCTTAACGAGGCTCCCTACAGCGGATCACCGACCCAGAGGAGGATGACCAAGATGGGCGGCCGCCGATTTTCCAACACTTCGACTCCGACCCGACGCGCCCAAGATCCGGAGCCGCACGAGTCTATCCGTTCGGACAGGACCATCGATACCATGAGTGTCAACACTCGCATGGATCTGAAGGCCGAGGTCGAGGAGCTCCAGAACCAGCTCCAGCTGACACAGATGCAGAATCGACACTTGCAGAGTCAGCTTGACCGCAGCTCGCCGGCACCGGACAATTACGAGGACCAAAGCCCCTCGCTGCGCCGCATGCAGAAGCTCGAGAAGGTCAACAGTCGCCTTCATGACATGCTGGACGACTCGGCGAAGAAGGTCTCGGCTCTTGAGAAGAACATTCGCACCGGTGAGCTTTCGCTGCGAGACATTCAGGCAAGGTCGCATGAGGAAATCCTGGATGTCCTCAACAGCCAGGAAGAGTCCCGCCGCTCTCTTCTGCACAGCCATAAGGACGCCGTGGCCGAACTGACCGACGTCAAGTCCCATTTCGACAAGATGCGGCACGAGCGAGCCAAGCTCGAGGTCGAACTACGAGACACCAAATCGGACCTGCAGGAGATGACGGTCGCGCGCGAACAAGAGTCCCAGAGCCGGAGCCAGCTCCTGCAGGAGTACACCGATCTGCAAATCCGGCTCGACGCCGAGACCTCGAAGCTGGCCGATATCACCGCCAGCCTCGAAATGTACAAGAGCAGGGCAGACGAGTACTTTGGCAAGTTGGAGCAGGCCGAGATTGCCGTCCTCAAAGCAACTCGAGCCGAGCAGTTTGCCAAGTCGCAGGCCAAGGAGGCAGAGGACACGTACGCCGAAGTCATGGCGGAGCGGCAGAAGATGGACGCCGCGATCGAAGACCTCCAGTGCCAGAATCAACGTCTTGACGAGAGAGTCGAGGACTTGTCGACGGACCTGGAGTCGGTCACGCAAGCCAAGAAGCGGCTGCAGCACGAGCTCGAAGACTACCGAAACCAAAGGGCCATGGATATCGAAGACAAGGAGTCGAGCATGGAGCAGACTCGCAAGAAATACCAAGCCGAATTCGCCACACTCACCAAGGAGCTCGATCTAGCCCGGGAGGAGAAGCTCTACAAGCAAGCGGAAATCGCCAGGCTGCGCGAGGAGTTGGACGAGCTTCGGTCGAAGTGGGACGATGAAGTTCTCAACAGCTCTACTTGGTCCAAAGAAAAGGCCCGCCTCGAGTCGACGCTGGCGGATGTGGCCTCGTCACGCGACGAGGCAGTCAACGCGCACAACGAGGCGCAGGGCAAGGTCGTGTCATTACTGTCTCAGGTGCGGACGCTTCGGTCCTCCGTGGACGAGATCACATCAGAGCGCGACCTTCTTCTGCGAGAGAAGCGTGGCGTGGAGGCGCGCCTCGAGGAAGCCAAGGCAGGTCTCGAGGAGCTCACGAAGGGGGAGAGCCCGTCGCTCCGCGACGCGGCCACCATGGACAAGGAAGTACTAGAGCTCAAGTCGAGCCTGGCTCACCAAGAGGACGTGGCCGCGGCGGCCGTGGAAAGAATGCGACGAGCCGAGGCCCTCGCGTCCGAGGTGCAAAAGGACATCGCCGCAGAGCGGGAGGCGAGCACGGATCTCCAGAGGCAGAAGGCCTCGCTGGAGAAGAGCCTGAACGAGGCGCAACTCAAGCTTGTCGACCTCGAGACCAAGGGTTACTCGAGCGCCAGCCAAGACATCAAGTTCCTTCACAAGCGCATCCAGGAGGTGAGTGGCTTTTCACAGCCCAAGCAGGCCGAGGTCACCTTTACTGACAGCCACGACAGCTCGAATCTCAGCTGGAGAGCCAGGAGACGGAGCGCAGCAAGTCACAGCGGTCGGCGCGCAACGTCGATCGCGTGGTGAAGGATCTGCAGAGCCAGGTCGAGCGCAAGGAGAAGCAGAACGCGCAGCTATCAGAGGACGTCAGCCGGATGCGCGACAAGGTCGACAAGCTCCTCAAGGCCATCGACGAGCTACAGGCGTCCGAGTCGACGAACCAGCTGTCGGCCCGGCGCGCCGAACGCGAGCTCCGCGAAGAGAAGGAGAAGACGGTGCGACTCGAACGCGAGCTGCAGGGGTGGAAGGGCCTGAAGGGATCCGCCAGCATGGTGGGCAGTCTCCGCAGCCGGATGAGCCCGGGCACGGACGACGGCTCGGTGCTCGACGTGCCGCCGAGGAAGAGCAGCATCAACAGGACACCCAGCCTGACGAAGGGTTTCTTATGATGGAGATGGGAGGTTCAGCGGGCGGGGGGGTCTCCGGTCGGAACGTGTAATGTTTTTTCCCCCTTCTGTTTTCGTTTCTTTGTCTCTCGTTTTCCAGCATGATAGCGGGTGTGTGCCATGGGCGTTCTCATTCAACGCGGGGTCGACAATCGCGAAAGTGCCGCGTTGGCCCGCTCATCTCGGTCTGATGATATACGGGGCATGGTGTGGGTAATGGATGACAGGGCGGGCCTCCGGCTCCATTGACGCGGCGCGGGCTTGTATGACTAGCAGTTATCTTGAAGGCATTTCAAGTTGCCCTGCACTTGACGCGGACGCCTTGCCGTCAGACCGTTCATGGAGGGTATGGTCCACGATGACGAGCTTGCTATCATGAACTGGTTTTCGGTTGTGTCTGCCGCGGTCGCTATTCTGAGCAGGCTTTGCGGACGGCTTGCGAGATTTTGGACTCCAGCCATCCACAATATAAATCGATAGTTATTCTTTTCGCAGAGAGTATCGCTTATACCGGCGAGGAGACGTGCTTTGAGGATAATCGACTCGGAGCTATAGTCGCTTATACGACAAACACTGGGACGGTTTAGCTACAACAAACAGCACATATGGACCATGAGAAAAAGTCCTTGAATAGTAGACTCCTTCCTATTCCTTGATTACAGACCACCGAGGGCGAAAAGCAGCAAGCTGCACGAGTATAGGGTAACAGACTTGACTGAGCCAATCCTAGCCACGCGCGCGCATACGGACTGGCTAACTAACACGCATACACATATTACACTAAG
>NJEV01000705.1:0-13740 GCA_002591385.1 Cordyceps sp. RAO-2017
CGCCGCCGATGCCGCACTCGAGCACGACGTCGCGCGCGCCCCGCGCCAGGAAGACGTGCCAGGCCAGGATGGTCAGGAAGCGGAAGTAGAAGGGCCGCTCGTCGCCGTGGGCCGCGAACCGCTCCTCCAGCTCGAACAGGGCGTCGGCGAAGGCCTGCCGCCCGATCGGCCGCCCGTCCAGCGCGATCCGCTCCCGCGGGCTGACCAGGTGCGGGCTGGTGTAGGTGCCGACCACGCCGGCGCCGTCCCGGTGCGCCACCAGCATCGCCGTCGCCGAGGCGCAGACCGAGCCCTTGCCCTTGGTCCCGGCCACGTGCAGGTGCCGCATCCCGGCCAGGTCCGCCGGCCCGTAGCCGGCGCGCCGCAGCCACGCCCGCATCTCCGGCAGCGCCTGCGCGTTGAGCTCCGCCATCCGTCCCGCCCCGCCGCCGCCGCCGCCGCCGCCGAAGAGCTGCGTCGTCGTCCGGTTCGACTGCAGCGCCGCCAGCCGCTCCAGCGCCTCTGCGTAGCCGCGCGCCGACACCCGCACGCCCGCCATCTCGACCGGGGCCTGCGTCCGCGCACGATCGCCCGGTCGGAAAACTTGCGCCCTGAGCACTTCTCTTTTTCTTTCTTTCTGTTCGTCTTTGTCCGAGTGAAGCGGTGGATAAACTTGATCGCGCACGCGGCTGCGTCGGGGATGAAAACCAGGCTGAGTTGTTCCCGTCGGAGGGGGAACAAAATACCGCCGTTGGCCACCACAGCGATTATTTGTCTTGCAGCGCTTCAGCCTTCAGCCTTCAGCCTATCGTCACAACAACCTTGAGTAATTGTCGGAACTTCATTCCATAGGTCGTATCAACAAATTCGTCCCTATTTGGCTTGATTGAGTCGTCTACGATCGCTTTGTGTCCTGTGCAGGCCGCAGCTTATAAGACATAACCCGCAAACACTGTGGCAGGACGAAGCCCTCACCGACATGTGCCGGGCGACAAAGAAAATTGTATTGGGCATGCTGGCGCTCGTCTTTTCCCCCTTCAGCCGAACCTGATTTCTTCGCCGGCCACTGCACAACGTCGTTCCCCGTCTCCTCGCCACGGCATGAACAGCCACGACTCCCCGCCGCCGCTGTAGACCAGGCTTGGAGAGACGAGCTGCCACAGACGCCCTCATCGTCTAAGGTTTGAATGATATCGAATACACGGGCGAGAAACCCTCTTTTTTTTTCATTCTTCCCTCACTATACAGAACAAGGGAGGCGCACGCCCTTAGTCAACCCTCAAGCTCTGCAGCCGCGCCTCCGTGGCGATTACCTGAGTGGAAGCTGTCAGCAACGCACGGCCGTCTCGGCCCGGGTTGGCTTCAGACTTACATCGAGCGCCTGTTGGACCTCGAGCACTTTGCGTACTTCGCTGAGCCAGTCCCTGCTGAGCGTCTTCGCCCACCCCTGTAGGCCATTCATCTCCCTGGCCGCCGAGTCCAGGTCGCCCTCTTCCAGGTAGGTCTGAGTGCGCGTCAGGATGCTCTCCACGTCGTCGCCATCCGCGAGGCCCTGCTTCTTGAACATGACGTGGCTCAGAACCCAGCTGGAGGCGTGGCTGGCGACGCCGGCGTCCTCGGGCAGCAGCGAGGCCTTTCGGACCTCACTCGCCACCCGGCGGAACCGGTCAATCAGCTGAGGCGAGGTCGAGAGGCCTCGTTGGTAGGCAGAAGGGTTGACAGAGGCGATGGCCGCATCTACGACGGGATCGTTCGTGGCGATTTCCTTGAGAGCGACGAGCTCGCGGACGAACGGCCGGGGGTGCTGGGCGTCCTCGAGGCTGGCGCGCACCGCCTCGACGGCCACGTGCAGCTGCTGGGTCTTGAGGTTGGAATCGACCACCTCGTTCCATCCGGCCATTAGCTTCTCCAGCCCCGACACCGCCGACGACAGCTCGCCGAGCTTGCCCAGGCGACCCTCTCGCTCTTGCTCCACCTGCTTCTGGACCTCTTGGACAAAGTCCTTCTTGAGGGCCAGGGCCTGCTCCAAGAGCCGGGTTCCGAGCTTCTCCTCGTTGAGCTTCTTCTCTCGTTCCAGGAGAAGCTTGACTCGCTCGTCGTAGCCCTCGCGGACCGCCTTCATCTCCTGCTCAAATTCGCGCCGCCACTCGAGCTCCTGTACCAGCATCGTGTTCTCGACTCGCTTGACCAGCTCCGTCGCGGCCTTGTCGAACTCCTGGATCGAAGATTTGACCTCGCCGGCAGCCTTCTTCTCGATCTTGTTCTTCATGGCCTTGAGCATATTACCCACCTTTGCGACCTCGTTCTTGGCCTTGTTGATGGTCGTGCCGTACTTGCCGTGGGCACCGTCTGCATTGATTACCAAGATCAAGTCATTCAGCATGTGCACAAGGTCTCTGACAATGGGCTCCTTTGCGTCGGGGAGGGACATGAGGTCGATGGGCTGTAGAGGCGGGAACTTGGAGGGTTCGTTGACCTCGGGGGCCCTGAACTCAGCCGAGGACGTCTTGGGGGAAGCCCTTGAGAGCTTGGAGGCGGCCTTCTCAGCAGGCTTGGCAGCAGCGGACTCGGTCTCTTGAGACGGCGGCTTCGGAGAGGCTTTGCTGGGCTCGTCCGACGATGCCTTCTCCGATGACGACCTGGCCTTCCGGTCTCGGAGTATGGGCGAGGCGCTGGAGTGACGCCCACCGGGCTCGCCGTTGTCGGCGACCCTCCACGATGCACCACTCTGCGCAGGAATCCTGACGGCCTGATCTGTCTCGAGGCGCGGCTTGGAATCGCCCCTGGTGGAATGCGGGAACTTTTTCTTGAACTCCATCTCTTCCAGGTACAAGACGGCCCGCTCTCCGAAGGGGACATACTCGGTGAAGGCGTCGTGGAAATTGTCGTTGACGCGCGAGTACCAAACGCCGCCGCCGAAGCCGACCGCGCCCAAGAGGACGAGGCTGAAGACCAGCCTCCTCAGACGGCCAAGGAAGCTCTTGGGCCCAGGCGCCGGCGGCGGGGGTGGGCTCGGTATCTTGCTCTGGAGGACTTCGGACTCGCCGACATCGTCAATCGTGGCCGTCGGCTGAGGCCGGTGAGGCAGGGGGGAGTTTGACACGTCGAGGCCGGGCTTCTTCTGGTCGGCGAGGCATCTCTGGCGACGAAAGTGGTCAGCGGACATCCGGTGCTGCCGCCTACACGGAGAGCTAGCTGGCAGAGCGTACAATACCCAGCACCGCGGCTCGTTGCGACGCCGCGATCGGCCATTGGCGGCGGCCGGCAGCCGAGGTTGGCGTGCCGCGAAGCACGCTCGCTGACCGGAGCGATGATCGCAGCATGGGTGATTTCTGATGGCCAGCAGAGGCTTGGAGGTTGAGAGCGCAGCGGCCGGAGCTGGCAGGGAGACAAAAACGCTCAGGGCAAAAGGTCGGCTAAATGGAAGGTAGCAGCTTACCACCCTGGCATGATGCCGAGCGGCATGGGCCGGGACTCGGCAGTGACGCCACCCACTGAACCAAGCTCGGCCATGTGGGTGAGCTTGAGCTGGCTGGACACGAGGATGCTGACAGACGCCGCAAATTATTTGGAAACGATTATTTTGAGAGATATTTTGAGAGATATTTTGAAAGATATTTGAAGAGTAAAAGAAGTCTTTGGGCCAGCAGGAGGCTCAGGGTCCGTGGGCGGCGGCTCGTGGAAATGCTGGCCCTCCAGTGGTCTCGGGTCCGCATCCTAAGGGGCCGGTCCTCCTTCACATGCTGCCTCTACTCCCGCTGGAGAACGGCTACTCGGGCTCGTGGAAACGTGGAAACGACAGACTGGCTCCGTGTTCTGTCGGAACAGGCAGCGCAATGCTCTGACTCTCTTCAAGTGCTGCTTAATCGTGCACCCTCGGGCAAATGGGAGAAATCAATATTACGTATGGAAACCCCCAAAAAAAAAGAGAAGAAGAAAGAACAAGCAAAAATAGGATGTGTCTGCCGATGGAAACCTTCCCAACCCAGGACTCCGAGAAACATACGACGTACTTGAGAGCCAAGCCTCGTTCACTTCTGTCAGTCTATCCCAGTGTCGCCTGATCATTCGCATCACCGGGGCGGACGACGAGGGCGCTGCCGGTGGCAGGGCCGTAGCCAGGGTGGTGGCGGCCGGCCTTCAGCAACTGCAAGGTCCGCCCGCGTTGGTGTTGGCGTTCTCGGGAGCCAGGCTCACACCTGGTCGCTGGCCGGGACGGGCGTGCCGGGGCCCGACTTGATCCAGAGGAAGCTTCTTCGCGATGGCGGTGAACAGCTCGCGAACGTTCTCGGCCGTCTTGGCGGACGTCTCGAAGAACAGCAGGCCGGCCTCCCTGGCGTAGGCCTCGGCCTCGCTGGTGGAAATGGCCCGCTTGTCTGGCTGCTCGTTGACCAGGTCAAGCTTGTTGCCGGCGAGGGCAATGATGATATTCTCGTTGGCTTGGCGCTGCAGCTCCTTGACCCACGCCTTGGCCTTGTCCAGAGAAGACTGTCGACGTCGTCAGTCAATGACAAGGGCGGGGGCAAGGCAACGACATACGGATTGTGTGATGTCGTAGACGACTACGGCGCAGTTGGCATTTCGATAGTACATGGGCGCAAGCGACTTGTACCGTTCCTGGCCGGCCGTGTCCCAAATCTCGAACTTGACCGTGGTGTTTTCATCGAGGGAGATGGTCTGCGTGAGGAAGGCGGCGCCGATGGTGGATTCGCGGAAAGAGTCAAATTGATCCTGTGCACGGCGGTCAGCACGGCGTCAGAGACAGGGAGTTCTTCGCTAGTCTGCTGGGTGATACCTTGACAAAGCGCAAGACTATTGAGCTCTAGGTACGCGACGTCGGTCAGTCAGCCAGTCACCACGGGCCTCAGCCAAGTGTTCCCATTTACCTTGCCGACGGCAGACTCTCCTATAACAGACATTTAGTCGTCAGCGTGAGGCTCGCGCAGAGGGCTTGGGCCGTCGGGGGCGCACCGAGAAGGACGAGCTTGAACTGCGCAAAGCGATTGTTCATGCCGCGACCGCCAGCGGGACCTCGTGCTGCCATGGTGACTCGGGTTCCAGAGGGGTGTGGCAAGGGGCTCGGCGCGGAGACGGAGATGGAGGGCGAGCGAGCGACGACGTGCGACTCGGCAGCGGAAACGGGCTTGGTCCCGGCGAGGGCCAAGCTGCGGATCGCAACAGAGGGAGGCGATTTTTGGAGCGATAGGTGGGCGGACAGGAGCGGGAAGCAGCGCTGGCGATAGGCCGAGGCTTCTGTGCCGGCGACGTCGACGGGGCAGGATAGGACTGTGCGGACGGGCGACCAGAGGCGTGCGTACGGACGGAGATGGCACGTCAGGCTTGAGAGGCGATGATGGTACGTAAAGTAGATGGCGATGCTTTGGGGGCTGCTGGACGGCTGGGTTGGCCTGCTGATGCTGTGCCGTGGCTTGGCCCTTGGGGGGAGGGGCGTACTGTGCGGCTGTGCTTCGGCGTCAGCCACGCAACTCCGAGCCTTTCGTTAGGTAAGCGCTCTTCCGCCCGAGCCACAGCACTTTGGTGATTTTTGCCTCGGCCAAACTGCTAGTACTAGCAGATGTGAAGTATTCTGTCGAGGCACACGTGTCTGGCAACTGCAGCCCCCCTGCTTGGGCTTCGAGATTTTCCTTGGCAAATTTGTTTGCTGCCTGCCATCTGCAGCCTGTGCCGTGGCCTGTATCTGGATAGTCCGTCGGAAGAACCTCGGGCTCCATGGCATTACTTGTAACGTGAGTCGCTTGTGACAGACACGGTTTCCCCCCTTACTTTGTAGCCCAAGCCCAAAGATAGGCCCTGCTAGGTGCACGTAGCCAACATGCCACGCGATGATATCCTTAAATGGGACATGGATATATTCAGTTATTCAGCTGATGACAAGCACGGGTGAAATCGTGACGAGAATAATCCCACTAGGGCCAGCTCTTCGGCCCTGCCCTCTCATCGCGATGGATCGGATGGTGGTGTGCCGGCACATGCATTCGCCGTGAGCTTTTCTCCCACGCTCGCGGCAGAGCGTTCACCATCAGAGGAACACCATTGTCCAGGGGAAAAAATGGCATCCACTATCCCGAACGTGACACAAATCCCTCAAGAGACTATGATTCACCGGATAGGTTTATCACAAGACGGCTCGCCTCGAAGACCTCAACCCGTCCAGTGCCTCTACGTCCAGTCACTTCATGATACCCGTGCGGCGTCCACGATTCAGTTCCGGATTGAATGATCTGCGACTTTGCGTCATCCCGTTAAAGCTTTGCCCAAAATCACACGGTGCATAGCGCTGCTCGATCACGCTGTGTCAGGGATCACAACTTGAACACAGTATTGCTGAATACTTGGCCATGTTCTCTATAACCACGAGTCGACCGCTAAGTGAATGCGAGCGCCTAGGTTGATGACGCATATGTAGCACTCGGCATCACAGCTGAGGCCTGTCAATATGGAGCCAAGTGAGGCGTGGCGATGAACTTCCATTTTCCGGACCTTGCTGCCACTGTGCCTGATGATGAGATTTCCAGGGAGAGGGGGATGATGGTAGCGACTTGCGTTGATGCGTCAGCACACATATTCTGCGCAGCGACAGTGCAGGGAGGTCTTGTAGGCGGTGGGCATCGTGCTGTTATTGAGGTTTTCTCAAATTGTTGTAATAGTATTCGAACCCTTTCGAGACGATGAGTTGCGTACCGAAGGAAGAGGACGTAGAGCTCGAGCTATTGTAAGTTCGAGGTAAAAAACGGCAAGGCACCAGACGCCTGCCGCTGCCACTCCTATTATTGAGATCACTCCGCTAGGCCAATTACTTCCACGTAATCCCGATACGCGCACGCCACCCATAGACACGGGCAGAGCTTCGGGCAGCATGATAGATAGGCAGTATTGCGGGCGGTCTCGCAGGCGGCCTTGGGGGAAGCCTTGCAAGCAGCCTTGCGAAGAGCCTAGTGGGCGAGCACCGACACGCTCATACTAAAGCATCGGGCCACTACAAAAATTATGCCTCTAGTACTATGAAGAAGCACGACTAGCTATCCCGTAACCTGTATCCTCTGTTCCCTGTAGTTTAAACACGTCTTTAGCAAAGCCAGGAAGGTGATATCATAGGCAATCTCGTTACTTCCAGATTTAAGTTATGTACCCGCACAAGCTCCCTACCGCCTACCTCTACCGCATAAACGAAGGTGTAGAAAAATCTCTTTTGTCTGTTTTACCCTTAGTCGTATACGGGAGCCCCCGAGCCTAGCATAAAGACGGTGGAAACCAGTGTGAAAGGGTAGCCCAGGCATACAAGTGGGCAGCACTCCAGAGTGTTGCACCTATAGGCGACCTGAGGGCTTGATGCATCTAACACTATGTAAAGTAATACGAGAGTGCTCGGAGGAATACGGGTATTTTCGTAAAAAGACGTCGGCAAAAGTCCCCAATCTCATATGGCTTGACTCTACAGAGTTCGGGTCAGGCTGACATGATAATACTGGTTCGGCATATGCCCAAAGTATATACAGTCCGGAGAATGCCTATAGTATCTACAGTAAAGGGTTGTTTTTTTTTTCAAAAAAAAAGTATTTATAACCCGACTTTCAACGTTCAGTTCTTTTACCTGGCCTGCATACCAATATCGTGCTGACACTACCAACTCCCACGTTCAGTCTTTACATATTTGTGCCTTTCTGCCGATCTATCTCACCGTTCTCCTAAGATCACGGCCTACGATGAAAGCATTCATTATATCCTGGCTTTTTCTCGGTATGATTTCTCCAGTCTCACCCCTTCGACATGAATCTATTTCAGATGGCAAAGACGGGCCAGAGGAAGCCCACAGCAATATAATCAAAGACGTATCCCAGCCCGTGAAACTAATCAATGATATTCATGCTCTTACATGCACTGTCCTCCTTGACTAATGCTTCTCTTTAGCTGTGGCCGAGGCGGCGGCCTTCAAAGCTGATATCAGGGCCGACAGCAATCGCGACGGCAAGGTCGATATTGAAGGCTCCTCAGACCTGGGCGAAGGGAAAGAAAAATGGAGTGAAGAATCCGGTGCTCTTTTCCTTCCGAACATCGGGGATACAGCCGGCCGGTGCAACCATTCCACCACCCGGGTATATTTTTTGAAATGCAACGACGCTTCCGACGACGTCCAGCGTGCGCCCCAGTACCTGGCCCCTCTCCGGACGGTTCCCATTCCGAATCTTGGTGCATCGGCCGTTGGTCGGATCTCGATTTTGGATCCAGTAGCCCGCCAGTGCGTCCGCATCTTTCGGCGCTCTCTACCTGCCGATCAAAACGAGACGACCTCGGAAACGGAGGAATCAACGTTAAAAATGACCCGTGAAAACACGGACGACTGGCAATTTGTCAACGACAAGACAATCTTTTCCGCCGCGGACCTTGCCAAGGGCTTGCACCTGGGGATTGATGCCCGCGGCCCTCGGGGTCACCTGGTGGCCGAGCCCGGTAACAGTGGCGATTCCCAAGCTGATAGCGTTCAGACGTGGGACGGAAGAACAACAGTTGAATTTATCGTGACCGATGGGGAGACGAACTCTACCGACTCGGTTATGTTGCGCGTCGCCCCCCTACTCACACAAAACCACCAGCAACGCGTTACAAAGCTTTTCATGACCAATTTCGATGATCAACCCTGGTATAAATATACAACTGATGGGATCAAAGAAAGCGCAAAGAAGGCTGGGATTCAGGAGCCAATTCAAGAGGTTCGGGGGCCCACGGATTTCATCCAGGACTTCTTTGAAACAATGTCTGCGAGCATTCCCGGACCAGACGGCACTATCATCGGCTTGCCCATTATCCTGCCAGCACCGGTGACAGCTCGTTTCGGGCTTGCGCCGAACAAAGCGGCCATCGCATTCCGCTCTACTGGAGTCGGCATGGTTACAGACGTACTGCCCCCCCCAAGCAAAGGGGAGCATAGGGAGACACTGGATTTAATGGGAAATCTCGAGACAATTCCGCCTTACGAGTTCAATGGAAAGAAGTTCCCGGCCGGGAGAATCGTCATGGGTGCGGACAAGAAGGCGGGGCGGGTGCCCTTATCGGTGCCCTTTCTTCAGGCCCAGGAGATACAGGATCCGCTCCTTGTGGATTCGGCATGGCTCGAAGTCGGGCACGTGGACGAGTTCCTCCAGTTCCTACCAGCCAAGACGCCGCGCGGATGGCGCGTCATGGTCAGCGATCCGCTCGCCGCCCTCAAGCTCCTGCAGGGTGCCCAGGCCGATGGCCGCGGCAATGAGACGCATATAACGCACGGGTCATCTAACCCCACGATAGATTGGTTCCTCGCGAACTCAACTACAGTCAACGAGGAGTGTGCGCGACGCATCCAGGGCGCCATAGATCTACTGAAGCGCGAAACCGGTATAACGGACGACGAGATCTGGGGCGTTCCGGTGCTCTACAAGAGAGATTTCGAACCGCGCGTCCGATCCAATGGAGACTTCCAGGTCATCGCCGCATATCCCAATGCCATCAACGGCCTTGTCTTGACCGACTCGCTCTACGTGGCGCCGAAGCAATGGGGCCCGCTCGACGCGGATGGCACAGACATTATGCAGCATGCCGTGGAAATGGTGTATGAAAAGGCCGGTTTCGACGTTGACTTTGTAGACGACTGGGGGTTTCACTATATAAAGGGCGACATTCACTGTGTTGCAAATGTTTTCCGCGAATTACCAACCTCGATCAAGCAGAGTGATCCGACTGCTGGGGAAGAGAAGCTTTGCATGGACAGTACGGAGAGCGTGCCTTGACGACTGGAGTACCACCTTTGAGTCGTGACACATGCCTGCCGGGCAAGCAAGAAGAGGAATGAACACAGAGGAGCTCCTCACTCCGCTTGGAAAGTCATCGAGGAGTGCGTCAAGCAGATTCTTGGCTGAGATTGGATGGGTGACTGGCGTTTTGTTAGATGGTCTCGTGTCATTTATCCTGGAGATGGCAGGCAAATGGGGGAATGGACAAGTCGATGTCACATACTCGAGGTTCTGAATCGTGGCGTTTTCTTTCACGGAGGATGAGCAAAGCAAGCGTGAAGATCAAGGGCCAGAAGATATTTGATTCGATATGCATGCAAAGAATGGACATTGTGCGAATAAATAGATGGAGCAAACAACTAGAACTTTCTACGTGACTCAGAATGCTCACGTTAGAAGCCACATATGCGGTCTGTATAGGGGGGAAGGGAACAATTTCATACAGACTCTTAACGTTGTCCTGAGGCGGGATAGACAAGTTGGTGTCTGATTGCGGCGGTGCCAATAGGAGAGAGACTAGGAGACTAGGATACTATCTAGGAGACTAAACTAAAGTAGTAGTAGTAGCCGGGAACGAGAGCAGGTGAGCACTAGGTGGCTGGCCATCAGCGTTAGGATCGGGCTATCTCCCACGGGCCACCACATTAGCTGAAACGGTGAGAAGCAATTCAGTGCTCGTCCCACCTCAGTTAGGTAAGCTCGCTAAGCCACCGTTCAATGGTACCTACATCATCAAGCTACCAGGATCATCAATCTGGCAAGTACGCAGATAGAATAGCCATCTCGGTTCTTTCGCCCCTTGAACACAGCG
This sequence comes from Cordyceps sp. RAO-2017, assembly GCA_002591385.1. NCBI lineage: Eukaryota > Fungi > Ascomycota > Sordariomycetes > Hypocreales > Cordycipitaceae > Cordyceps > Cordyceps sp. RAO-2017. The sequence goes on from NJEV01000705.1 coordinate 10,576, forward strand.
GAAAACGTCGTCTCCTACGCCGCCGACGCAGCCTCCCTCGCCTCTTCATGCTTCGCCAGGACCGACTGCTGCACTGCGTGTTCGAGTGACGCCCGCAATCCCGTCTCCTTGCTCCCGTCATGGCGCCCCTCGCTGCGCCCAAGCTGCCTTATCGAGATGTCAACCTGCGCGTCACCCACGACGCCTACATCTTCGCCTCGCCCTCGTCGCCCGATGCGCCGGCCTTGCTCATTGACCGTCCCACCGCCGACATTCACCTGGCCGACCCGGGTCTGCACTCGGCAAAACGCGCAAGTCGCGTCTCGAGCGTCGCTGGCATCCTCGGCGTCGTTCAGCTCAGGCTAGGTTCGGCCTTGAGGTGCCCCCCCCCCCACGAAAGAACGTGTCGCTGATACTCCGAGCGCGCAGACAAGTATGTTGTCATCATCAGCAAGGCCCAGCCCGTGGGCCGTCTTAAGGGCCACATGGTCTACAAGGTCGTCGCCGCCGAGATCCTCCCCATGCGCGAGCGCCAAATCCACGACCCCGATGAGGACACCTTCATCAACCTCCTCCAGACCTTCCTGCGCCGGGGCCCCATGTACTTCTCCTACTCCATCGACCTCACAAACTCCTTCCAGCGCCAGTCGCAGTCCGACTCCTCCAGCCCGCTCTGGATGAGGGCCGACGACCGCTTCTTCTTCAACAAGTACCTGCAGACGGATCTCATCGACTTCCGCAGACAGGGTTCCCGAACCCAGCCCGGCCCCCAACCGGCCATCGACCCTTATATCCTGCCATGCGTCTTCGGCATGTTAGACATCAGACAAACCAAGTTCAACAACACCCCCCTCACCCTCGCCTTGATCTCGCGAAGGTCCCGCTACCGCGGCGGCACCCGTTACTTTACTCGTGGCGTCGACGACGACGGCCACGTGGCAAACTACAACGAGACAGAGCAGATCGTCATCCTCAACGACAGCAGCACCGGCCTGGGTGGCTATGCCGGCAGCTCCGACATGCAGAGCGGCAAGTTTGGCACTACGGCCGCCCAGGAGACGCAGGTCATGTCGTACGTCCAGACTCGAGGGAGCGTGCCGACCTATTGGTCCGAGATCAACAGCCTGCGCTACGTCCCCAAGCTCCAGGTGCGCGCCACCGACGCGGCTCTCGCCGCTGCCCAGAAGCACTTTGACGAGCAAATCCGGCTCTACGGCGACAACTACCTCATCAACCTCGTCAACCAGAAGGGGCGCGAGGCCAGGGTCAAGGAGTCGTACGAGCGAATGGTCGAGACGCTCGTGACGGGACCCAGAGAGGGCCGCGAGGCCGACAGACTGACCGAGGAGAAGTTCACGACGATCCAGCCCGGATCCAAGAGGCAAGAGTTCGACCGGCTGCACTACATCTACTTTGACTACCACAGCGAGACGAAGGGCACGCAGATGTACAAGGCGTACAAGCTCGTCGAGAAGCTGCGAGAAGCCCTCGCCAGCCAGGGCTACTTCCGCGGCGTCGACACGCCGGCCAACGTGGACGGGCGCGTCGACGTGCGCAGCCTCCAGACGAGCGTGATGCGCGTCAACTGCATGGACTGCCTGGACCGCACCAACGTGGTGCAGAGCATGTTCGGGCGGCACGTGCTGGACCGCATCCTGGGGGACCTCGGGCTGATGGCGCGCGGCGCCAGCTTCCGCGACGTGGACCCGGCCTTTGAGCACGTCTTCCGCAACGTGTGGGCGGACAACGCGGACGTGGTGTCGACGTCGTACGCCGGCACGGGCGCCATGAAGACGGACGTGACGCGGACGGGCCAGCGCACCAAGGTCGGGGCCCTGCAGGACGCGCGCATCGGCCTGACGCGCTACTTCCTCAACAACTTCCGGGACGGGCCGCGGCAGGACTCGTACGACCTGTTCCTGGGCGCGTACCGGCCGGGCACGACGCCCGTCGGCGCCAGCCTCGTCTTCGCCGACCGGCGGCCGCTGCTGATCCAGTCGATCCCGTACCTGCTGGCCTTTAGCGTCTTCATCGTGCTCGTCGGCCTCTTGACCAGGCGCGACCCGGGCGCCCGCGTCCTGCCCATGCGCCTCTTCGTCGCCTTCTGGAGCGTCGTCGCCGCCTGGTGCTTCCACTTTATCTGGACGCACGGCATGCTCTACGTACGTATTCCCCCTCGCACCATCCTTCCCATCGGCGTGCTGCGCGACACGGCTTGCTCACTCACACACCCTCCCACCTCTAGGTCAACTGGCCGCGCCTCAACCCGCGGCCGTTCGCGGTGGACGGCTTCGGCGAGCACTATTCCAAAGCGCGCAAGGACGCCATCATCGGCTCCTTCGTCGCCCGGCACGAGAGGGGGCTCAGCGCCGTGCGGTACCTGAATGCCGAGGAGGGCAAGAAGAGGATCGAGTAAAGAGGGCGAGGCGCGGGGAGGGGACGTGTACGATTCGCACGTGTGCTGCATCATCATCATCATCATCATGGCCAGGGCCTTCTTCTTTTCTCCCTTTTCTTTTCCTTCTTCATTTCTGTGTTCTTCCCCCCCCCCCCCTTTGCCTTGTGTCAGTAGAAGTAGTGGACTGTGCTTTTCCGCGGCCGTCGCCCCTATTCTCGCGGAAAAAGGGGGCCCCACCGAAAGCACCGCCGCAGCGAGAGTGGCGATAGCGTCACGTTCTTGCACTTGACACGTTCTTATATTTGACTCTCGCGCCGCGTGCGAGGACGAAGTTACCAAACCGACTACCACTAGCGTCTATATTTTCTTTTACCTGCCTCCCTTCGGAGAGTGAAATCGCGATGGAGGGAGGGGGGGATGGGGGGGGGGGGGGAAGGTGAATGAGTACATCTGCTGGCTCACAGCTCGGACCGGGTGTATGTGCCTGGGGAACGACAAAGGAGAGGGAAAACGTGAGGAGGGTGAAAAAGGGGGTAAGTGAGCAAGGAAAAAAAAAAGGGAGAAAAAAGAGGATGGAGGTCAGGGAGAGAGATGGAGAAGGAGGAGGCTCTACATCAAGAGCAGCCAGAGGACGCCGCGCCAGGCGCCCTTGCCGAGGCCGAAGCCGAGGCGCAGGACGGTGACGACGAACCAGACGTACCACATCAGCCCGACCAGCAGCCACTCGACCATGAGCCAGAGGGCGCGGCGCAGCCAGCGCAGGCGGCGCCGGCGCCGGCGCAGCATCT
>NJEV01000706.1:0-13723 GCA_002591385.1 Cordyceps sp. RAO-2017
CCCCGGCCGTCGTGATCGTGGGCTTCTGTGTACACACGCCTTGCCTGCATCGCAACGCATGCGCCTTCTCATGCCGCGTCGAAGAAAAAAAGTAAAAAAAAAAAAACAACACACAAGGCGGACAAGCAAATAAAAAAAAACATGTCTATAGGGGGGCCAAGGCGGCCCTCGGCCCTGGGTACAAGCTGTATACAGCATCCGGGAGGGGTGCGCGTTTTTTTTCCCACGGAGCCGGTAGGTTTCAGTCGGGAGCGCTGTAGCGACCGATGGCAACCTTAAACCGACGCGGGCAGCGGCCAGGACGGGGCGCTGACGCCATCCGCGGCCCTGTGTCGTCGTCGTGCCTGGCGAGGGAGAGAGAAAACAGGCTTGCCGGCGGCCGAGGGGGCGAGGCGAGTCGACGCTGGCCGGCTTAGCCGCTTCACCTCCCTCTCACTAGCTCCGACTGGGTGCATCGTATGCCTCGCCATCCTTTTCTCTCTCTCTCTCCTGCTCTTCTTCTTTTTTTTCCTTTTGATTTCTGTAAAAAAAAAAATCTAAGGGCTGCACTACATCCCACCACACGGCGCCACCCACCCATCGCATCCGAGCCCCGCCCTCCATCGGCAGGTAACGGTCGGGGGCGGGGACCCTGGCCGGCCCTGGCCCGACGTACGTGCTCCGCCGCCCGGAAGACGCTGGATCCGGGCATGCGTCGCCCAACTGCCGCTCCCGACGACCTCTGGCCTTGTTCCGCCTGCATCACCGCCTCCAACTTTTTTTTTCTACTTCCTTTTCCCTTGCGTCGTTGCGGTTTTTCTTCCTTCTCGTGTGGATAGAACCCTGGTGCCTGCTGCTTCTCTCTTGCGGAGGGGGGGGGGGGGGGCGTGTGCGAATGGCATGGAACCGGCTTGGCGCGAGGTATCCGTTACGCAAGCACGGCAGGCCGATGACTGTGCCGGCTGGCCTGTCGTGGCTGGCCTGTCGTGGCCAGGCGCTCCGATGCTGCGCGAGGCAATCGTCGTGAGGCGCTGCGGCGGTGGTGAGCCCTCACCGCTTCGCCGGCCCCGCCGTTGCATTCGCCTCTCTTTGTTCATGTCGTCCTCCTCCACCTCGTCCTCTCCTCTTTTCCTTTTTTTTTTCCGTTTGATGAATCGAGTCATTCATTGGTTTATTGTCTTTTTTTTTTAGAGGGGGCAAGCATATCGGTAGGCAAGTACAAGCAAGCGGCCGTCTCTCACCGGGACCTGAAGGGGCATAAAAGTGGGGCCGGCCTTGGCTCGTCGCCGTCCGTCCAGGCGACTCCACCTGGCCTCTTTGTCTCTCTCTCTCTGTCTCGCTCTGGATCGCTTCATCCTGCTCCATCGTGGCCTGGGCTGCTCGTCGGGGCAGGGCACAACCCACCTCGGGCCTATGGTCCAACAACGGCCACGCCCCCCCATGCATGCTCTGTTGCTGCCAAGGCGACCTCCCCTCTCCCCCCCCCCTTGTGGCCCCGAGGCTTGCCATCATCGTCATCATCGGTCGTCGGCCTCGGTTTCACCTCCCGCTTCTCGGCCCTACACGCGGCGGCGGGCCCTCGTGACGGGGAGAGGCAGCAGACAGGAGGTCCTCGTGGTCGGCCAATTATGCTATCGGGCGGGATCCCGTGGGATGGGGGACGGGGTTGGGCCGCGGCCCCGAGGCCGGGGGACCCGTGCCTTGGCCTGGCACCGTGACGGGCGCGGCCAGGCTGTCATTGGCACACCGTCGCGGCATTGTCGATGCATTGCCCATTGCGCCGTCCTGACACGCATGTGACTAGCTTCCACGGGCGGGCGACAGTGTCTGTGGGCGCGCGCGGCAGTCGAGCCAGCAGGACCAAGCAGCCGCTTTCAACAAAGGGGGGGGGGGGTGGCCCGGCAGATCTGCAGCTCCCATTCATGTATGCACCTGCGCACATACGCACACACATGTATGCGCACCCGTACTATATGAACATGTATGTGCACCCGTGCTATACGAATATATGTATATCTATATATGTGTGTGGTATGCATCCATGCTTTATCCACCCTATCCCGGGTCTGCGAGAACAGAGAGAGAGAGAGCAAGAGTCGGTTAGCCCTGTGCGGCGCCCTTGCAGGAGTACGGCACCGGCGTGGAGGGTGGGAGCCGGTCATGTTGGCGGTGGTGGTGGTGAGTCGCCCGGGCGGGCAGGGGGAGATGCGACGAGATGCGACGAAAAGGAAAAGACGAGGGAAAAGATGGCGCAAAGGCGATCTACACGGCGCATGAACCGATCGGCCCTTGACGCCTCCCCCTTCCCATTCCCACGGCCTCTTTCTCTCTCTCTCTCTCTGCCCGCATTGCTCGCCCTGATACTCACACATGCGCGGCAGATGAGGGCAAAAAACAAAAGAATCAACAGAGCCGGCCCCCACATCTCAGACGTCGTCGCCTGTCTGCAAGCCACCGGCCAGCCCCTCGCCTCGTGGCGCTGGCTCACGGACCGGATCAGCGACAGGCCACCGCGGCGTTTCAGGGGGTGCGCGCGCGGGGGATCCGCCTCTTCTCTTTTCGAGCTGATGGCAGGCAGCCTCTTGTCTGGATGTGCGAGCCTACATACGAGCCTGCCTACATACGAGCCTACCTACATACGAGCCTACATACGAGCCTCCATACATACTTGTACACACATGCTGCATCGCTCCGTCTCTGTCCGTTGTATGTACAATTGTACAAACATTATACATACATACAGACACACAAACGTCGGTTGATGCGGTGAGACAGCGCCATCCATTGTGATCTCCTTGCTGTCCTGCATGCTGAGCCCTTGATCTATCTGTCTCACAACCCCCATCTCATCTCTACCTGCGCACGCACATGTGTGCATACAACCTACATCCATCCCTCCTCCGTCGTCCCGCCATCCCTGTCCCCTCTCGGTGGGCGTGAGGAGCTCTCTCCACAATCATACATGCACACACCGCGAGCAACCTGATGAGGCCGAGGCAGCCAAGAGAAGAAGCCGAAATAACAGATCCAGACAAGGAAAAAAAAAATACCAAAAAAAATGGCCATCGGCAAAAAGTCATCTGTCACCGCCGCAGGGTGCCGGGGTGGGTATCGCTCGCCGGCAACGTGCTTCCAAGATAACCAACGGCCTCAGCAGACGGCTCCGCCCTGCCATCTGCGTGACAGCGTCCGCAACCTCATGACCCGAGCCTGGCTGTTGAAGCCCCTCTCCAAAAGTCCCAGTTCTGCTGCTGCCGTCTTCGATTTGCCCACCACCGCTTGGCTCCAGCTGTTGGTTTTCCCCTTGGTCCTTCCAGAAGCTGTTTTCTTCCTCTGTTGTTCTCTCGCCCCGGCTCTAGCTTTCGGACCCCCATCCTCGAGCACTTTCAGCTTCGTCTTTCTTTTTTTTTTTCTTTCGCCGACGGGGCCCGCGTTTTTGCTTCTGAGCATGTTTCCCTCTCCATCTTTCGTGCTTTTTTTTTTTTGCTTCCTCTTTTTTCCCTCTCCTGCTCTCCCTCTTTTCCTGCCTTTCTTTTTCCCCTCTGAGCGTCTTATTCTCATCCCCTCTTGCCGGTGTTTCTTTTTCCTTCATCCGAGCCTATTCTTCCCCATCTTTCTTGCTTTTTTCCCTTCTTCCTTTTTAACCCCCCTCGACTTCCTTTTCTTGATCATTCTCTCCCCCCCCCCCTTTTTTTCGAGCCCTATCCACCCGTCTCGCTGGGGCTGAATTTTCCTTGATTCTGCTGCTGTGTATGCACATGGAGGTGGCTCCGAGTGGATGGAGCGCGCCCGGCGCGTCGTGTCGTCATTTATCTCATTAGCCGCAAGACGATAGAACCCACCTCGTAGGCACACTGTACATGCATGATACCTGGCAGACACATGCAATATAAGCCTTTGCATACCTTAGGTACATGACGATGCCTTCTTTGCCAGGCGCAACAGCCGGTTGCCGTAAATGACTCCCACAAGGCAGGAAGGAGGCAGGAGCCGATGCAGGCTGTTGCTCCAAAAGTTCGTCCCAAGTCGCCAGAATGCAAGGAGCGCCTGCTCCTATCAATGGGCGCGCCTGCCGCCCGCCGCTTCGTGCCTTCCTCTTTCGTCCCCCTCAAACGGGTGGGGACAAGCCGAGTCGCCGCTTCCCGAAATCATCTGCCTCTCCTTGAGGCCACCGCCTGCTTCGTACCCCAACCCATCTGCTGTGTTTTTTTTTCTTTTCTCCCATCCTCTCCTCCCTATCTTGCTCCCTTGCAAAAACAAAGCAAAAAAGGTCGGAAAGAAGAGAGACGAAAGAAGCCAGCTTCTCCACACCATTGCCCCTCTCTCACGATAAGCAGATACACGATACTAATCCCAGGCCGTCCGTCCATGGGCGTCGGCCCAAAAAAAAAAAAAAAAAAAAAAAAAAAAAAAAAAAAAAGAAAAAAGAAAAAAAAAAAAAAAAAAAAAAAAAAAAAAAAAAAGAGGCAAAGATTTGTAGAGAGACGGGGCACGATGATGAGGAGTCGTCGGGGAAAGTGACTTGTCAATGCCCTGAACCCGCCCGTCTGGCCGGCGTAACAAGAGCAGGCAAGGCAAATTCGCATGCCATGCCGACTCGGACCACGCATACCTCGTGTGGGGACGCTGCAAGTCACGGGAGGGCCGCTGACCAGGGCCGATGCGCTGGCAGCAAGCTTTCGCCTGTCTGCCTGTCACGCCGCCGGCCGCCGACCGCCGTCGGGCCCTGCTGACCGCGAAACCCTGACTCCTCATTTCTCCCAAAGGACGAGGGGAAAGGGCTGGAGGAGATGAGACGAACGGACGGACGGACAGCTGACCCTGTCCTCCTCCCCCCTCCCCCAACGGGCTCCGGCGCGCTGTCGCAGACCCTTTGCCTTGCTGTCACCGACGACGACTCGAGAACCCTGCTGAGGCCGTCTCGTACGACGGCCGCCTTTGCCACCCCCGGCCGACTCGTCCTCGGTCGCCTGGCCGTCGGGCTGGCAAGTAATCGCCGCCGCCTCAGCCATCGAGGCCAGCGAGCGGCTGTCAGGCGCCCGCGCGGAACGACGGAGGCGAGGCGAGGGGAGGGGAGGGGAGAGAGGGGGAAGAGGGCGGCAAGGGATGGATAGGGTGCGAGAGGCTTGGCCGACGCCAGCTGCGGGCGCGCACATGGGATGACGAGCAGCTGCGGCAGGCAGGCCAGCCAAAGCGAACGACCAGAGTTCAAGACGGCCGTATCGACGTCGATGAGCGGCCTTGGTCGGCCCGCGCTGCCATCTGGCCGGCAGCCTGCGGCCGAGTCTGCCTCTCTGCCGAGTCTGCCTCTCTGCCTCTCTCTCACAGCGAGTGCGTCACTGGGTCAGCTGGACCGGTGCGCTGGAGCCAGTGCCAGCATGGCATCCAGGGTCGGACCGGGGCACGTCACATCCAGCTTTGCCCTCGCCCGGCCTCGGACAGGGCATTGTCAACAGGGCATTGTCGACGAGGCGCACCGCCGCCAATTGAGCGAGGCTGAAACGCCCGCTCTGCCCTTCTTTCTTTTCTTCCATCCTTTCCCGTTCGTCCCCCTGCCGCAGCCCCGGGGGGGGGAGGCCGTTCGTCTCGTGAGCAGGCCAGCCAGCGCGGCCGACGGCGCCGATATCGCGCCAAGACCCTGCCGACTGGAACATTGGCCTGGGCCAAATTGCTCGCCCGTTTCTGCCTCGCTCGCGGAGAGCGTGACTCTGCGGCCTGCCTTGGGGCATCATTCGTGTCTCGAGCGCCCTGCGAGGGCGCGCCTCCGCCTCCGCTCTCCCGCCCCGTGTAAATTGTACCTGTCTGACCGGCATGCGGTCCAAAAGATTCCAGAGCGCGCCCACGGGCTCCATTGGCACTTCGGCCGCCCCGCGCCCAGCGCCCTGTACGGCCTCAGGATGCGCACAGGATGCGCCCGCGCATGACGGGTAGTCGGGGGCCGTACCTCGGGCCTGCCTGTGGGGGCCGGCGCGCTTCGCTTCGCACATGCTGTCGACGAGAGCCCATCGTTGGACATGGCGACGCCTGGCGCCGCTTCGATGGGCAGGGCGCTCGCCAGGGAGAGGGAGAAAGATGCCTAGCGGAGGGGGGGAGGGGCAGGATGGAAGGCCAAGAGCGCACAATCGCGTGACGTGCAATCCTCTTCCAGATTCCCACGAGCAAAGAGAGCCCAATCAATGCCGGGACTAGCCACTGCCAACTTTGTATGGAGCCGTGGAGCAAAAAGAAGACACAGGGAAACGGTCCCGACACTCGTCTGCGCCTCTTGCCGATTCGGGAAAACGGTTTGGCCGCGGGGCAGCGGAAACGGAGACGCGCCGGCCGAGGCGGAGTCGTCACATGACGCCAGACGGTCGCCCAATCAATCCTCAATCCACCGCCGCTGCCTGCTGCTGGCTGCGCTGCTCGTGCGCTGACAAGAGGGAGGGCGCAGGGCTGGCTGATTCAGACTGGGCGGACGGAACGCTGGCCCTGGGTACCGAGCGGCACCGGTACCGCACTCGACGGCACTCGTCGCACCGTCGTGAGCGCGACAAGAACGTCGCGCTCCGTCTTGTACCAGACGGCCAAAAGGGCAGCAAGGCGACCGAGGTGCTTCCCGAAGAAGACTAAAGCGTCTCTGCTGTGCTAGACCGCTCTGGGCAGCATGAGTGCCTGAACGCATGCTTCAGCGCCAGTCACGGGGTACTAGGGTCAGAGTAGTACCTTTTTGGGACAAGCGTCCTTTCCTGGTCAGCTGGCAAGAGCAGCCGGCAGCTCCCCGACCCAGAGGGCTGTCCTCCCCCCGAATTCCCTTGCGGTGACTGGGGGGGGGGGGGGAGGAGGAGGGGGGGGCTTCGCTTTCTGCTTCTCCTTCCCTCACCCCTGCTGCGCTCGGTACGTAAGGCGGAAGTATGGGGTACGGACTGGGGACTTTTGACAAGGATTCCGGTAGGTGCGCGACCGCGGCAGCTGGCGCCTGACTCTGTCTCGCCGACGGTACCGGCTACCGGCTGTGCCAGGCACCCCGGTACCTCTCTCTCGACTGTCTCTGAGGGGGGTGGGGGAGCAGCTGGGAGGGAGGTGAGCGGCCCACTGACCTGCTACACCCCTCCCCCCTCCCCTCCCCGGCCCAGCACTCACCTCACGCCCCCTCGCACGCCCCCTCGCACGCCCCTTTCGCACGCCCACCCTTTCCCCCGGGCGGGGATACGTATCTCGTGGCCCTTGCCTCCTTATGTTCGCTGGCGTTGGGACCACGAGTAACATCCGGCCTGCTCGAGTGGGTGAAGGTACATTGCTTGCGCCGCGACCTCCCTTTTAAGCTTCTGCCCCCCCATCCTGCGCCCATCCATTCACTGCCTCTGCTCTGCGTCCTCCCCAAGAACACGCCAACCTTAATAACTACATCTTCTTCCCCAGACGCTCTCTCGCCTCTCCTCTCTCCCTCCTCACATCTCCTCTCCACCACCGCGTGCCCGCCGTTTGCACGAGCAGAGCCAGCCTCCTCAACCCGACGCCTGCCCGCGACGCTGCCCTCTCTCCCTCCCTCTGCATCCCGCTCGCTTCGCGATATTGCAACCGCCCAACAGCCCCGCCTCCGAGCAGTCCGCGACCCTCGGCTGCCAATTTCTGCGCGTGCGGCGCCCGCCAGCTTTGAGCCTGAATTCGACGCACCTCGGGCTTCTGCTGCGATTGATTGGACTTTGCCGCCATCACCGTCTGCACCATCCACTGGTCGTCGCCCACCGCCCGGCCACTCACCACTTCCCGACCCCTACTCCTCCGCCCAAGCTCGATCGCCTCGAGCCTTCACAACCTGGCGGCGATGCCTTACAGGTTAGACACGCACGTCTTGACCGTTGACGCAAACGTCATCCACAAGGTGGACACCGCAAATCCCGCCAATCTGTTTAGCATGTGGACAGGTATGTTACGCCTCTCGCCCGCCGACGGCCCACGCCCGCTGACCGAATCTGCCCCCCAGTCTTCTCCCGCTGTGCCGACTCAGTTGAACAAGGCCGCAGACTGGAGAACCTGAGCTGGCGTCTCTGGCAAAGAGAGCAGCTCCTGGAGAGCAGCGACAAGACTGTCTCCTCCACCATCCTCGACACCGCCTCTACCACCACGCAGGCCCTGCCCCAGAACGTCCCATCCGAGACGCGACTGCCTGAGCTCCCGCAGCTGTCTGGCAGCGTTGAGTCTCTCCAGGACGACGAGGCTGTCGAGTTCACGTCCGTCTCGGCACCTCTCGAGATCCGCCCGCGGATACGAAGACTCGACTCGTCCACCAGCAGCCGAAGCAAACGAGACCGCCACATCAGCTCGGACGACTTCGAGAAGATGATTGTCTCCATTGTCAAGGACAAGGCACCCCTCTCTGCACCCACGCAATCCACCTTCCTCATGGCGCCGCCGCAAAAGGCCGCGCCCTCGCCCGCAGCCCCCGCCTTTGAGCGTTCCGGCTCGACCACCACCGAGTCCCAGTCTCCCTCGAAGCACTCCGACCACCCCTCGGAGCCCTCCCAACCCTCTCCGTCGTCACACCCCGTCACCAATGTGGTGCGAGGATTCTCGCCCTCGCGCGTCATCGTCTCGCAGCCCTCACAGAACCCCACTGCCGACTGCATCCCTGAGCCGACTTCCTCCCCTGCCGCGAAGCCCGTGCAGCCCAAGAAGCAGCCGGCCAAGTTCGCCCTGGGCGGTTCGTGTTCCCCTAGCGAGCAGGACCAGAGCGTCGACGACATCAAACCGATCCCGGCCATCACGGTCAAGAAGCCCATGTTTCAGATTGGCGGCTCCTCTTCCGAGGAGGGCTCCCTCAAGAGCTCCTTCCTCTCCCCGCGGCCCGCTGCGGGTCCCGCCCTGCCGAAGAAGCAAACGTCGTTTAGCAACCAGGTCGACACTCACACCATTGCCCAGAACGACTCCGCCGTCGACTCCGATACCGAGTACGTGGACGAGAGCGCCATCGACGACGACGACGACTCTTCCGACTGGGAGGACTCGGTCGAAGACAGCAACAAATCGAGCGTGGACGAGAAGTTCTTCCAGCGCGTCCCGTCCAAGGCCAACTTGACGTCGCGCCCGTCGCTCATTACCCTCATGCTGGCCCAGAACGAGCGGGCCAAGAACCTGGGCAACCATGCCTCGCAGTCCACGTCGGCCATCCCCAGGTCTCGCGCCGGGCCCAGCGCCCCGTCCATGGGCGGCTCGCCCAACGACTCGGACGAGGCCCCCCTCATGATGAAGGGTATGCGCCACTCGACTCTCAAGCCGATCAGCGAGATTCCCCGATCGAGCGCCCAGCCCATCGCCGTCTCCGTCAACCGCGCCCCGGCCCAAGCCGCCCTGTCGCCACGCACGACGCGCCGGAACATGCTGGCCACGGAGCTCACCGAGTCGCTGCGCCGTCACCTCCTGTGGGAACGGCAGCAGAAGTCGTCGACGGCCAACGCGGTGCTGAAGCGACGCCACACGTCGCACGACGTGGCCAACCTCAAGCAGTTCCCGGAAAAGGCGTGCATGAAGAAGGGCGAAGACGACGACGGCGCCAGCTGGAATCAGTACTTCTCCAAGGAGGCTCTTAACGGATATCATTCCAAGGGCTGGTGAAGCAAGCACTACGACCCGGACAAGACCGGACCTGACGCGACGACGTCGGAAGCGCGAAGCAGAAAGCAACTGGCGATGGCTTTGACGAGAAGCGCGCCCTGTATATTTCGGAGGCGTACAAAATTTCTTTTCTCCCGCGCCGCTTGCCGGCCGTGGACGCCAGCACGACGACCACCACTACAAGCCGGCGCGACTTTTCATAATGTCATAGATGGATCTGGGGCTTTGGTCCCAAGCCCACGGATTCCAGCGGACCAAGATGGCGCGCCCCCTCACGCGCGGCACAACAGGGCGAAGGACGGCGAAGAGGGACGTCCTTTAATGTTTGTTTTTGACTTTGCACTCGCACGGCGTTGCTTTTCTCCCCATGATACCAAGGTCTTGACGTTTGTGGCCCGGGCCACGGTTTCGCAGGAGCCCTACGCTTGCATGTACTTTGATCGACACGAAAGAAGTGGTAGTGTGTACTCTACGGATACGGATCACAGAAGGTGGGGGACGAGGCCTCGCAAGGGCAGCCTCGGGCGATCCGATGCCAGACCTAGGCGCTGAGCACAGCGGCGACGGCGGCAGACAGGCGGATCGTGCGTACGGGAGAGGAGGGGATAATGACGAGGGGTCCGTGTTGGCCCACAAAAGGAGAGATAGCATAGTCTTCCGCCGAGAGAAGATGAATCAAAAGATGATGACGAAAGCGAGTGTTCAAGCCCTGGACAAGGCCCAAAGTGTGCAAGGCAGTAGTAGAAATAGAGGGTGATGTGTGTAGGCAGATGACGGTACGGCTCTGTGGCTGGCGCATGACGGCGACAATAGCGGGTACAATAGCGGGTACAACAGCGGAGGGGGCCAGCGAAAACAGCGGTGGTGGGGCTTTAGTCTTTGGCCCCGGCCAGGCGCTACGTTGCTGCTACGTTGGCTGCTGGGCGAGCGAGCCGTGGTGGAGGAGGACGGAGAGGGAGGGCGGCCGGACCGAGGAGCAAGGGACAATGACGAGTAACAGGAGGAGGAAGTGGAGGTGGTGATGATGGTGGTGGTGATGTTGGCGGTGGTGGGAGGAGGAGGAGGAGGCGGAGGCGGAGGAGGAGGAGGAGGAGGAGGAGCAGGAGAGACAGAGAGAGGCAGACATGTGGGAAGGCGGATGGGATGAGACGGCGACAATGGCACATGCGTGGGGCATCTTCATGTGCGGCCAGCGAGGTGAGGTGAGGTGAGGGCGAGGTAGCGACGGATGGCTGGACAGGCGGGTGGCGGAACGCAGCAGCGATTGGCGACGCGCTAGCCGGGCCCATGATTGAAGGGACGGGAGGGGGGAGGCACCGAGCTGACCAAGCCCATCCAGATGATGCGGCCGATGGAGCGATGATTGATAACGGGCGCACGCACGTTGCGTCGGCCCTAGGGCGTGTGGCGAGCATGCGGCGGCCCTCACGGGTTCGAGTCGCGCCCTCGTCGCGCTGGCCAGTCCGTGAGCGCGAGATGCACGAGCTTCGCGTCCGGGATGGTGGTGTGTGTGTGTGTGTTGTGTTTGTTGTTGACGCGACGCCGCGTGCCGTCGTTTCGGCCGCCCCCTCCGGATGCGGGACGCCCGGCGTTGTTCCTCCGTTGTGTGCGCTGTTGTGGTCCCGGTGTTGCGCGGACGGGGAGTCACGTGTGCTCGGGGGAAGGCGTGGGCCAACGGCAGCCATGGTCAGCTACTGCTCACGAAACTACGGAAGAGAAAAAGCCCAAATGAATATATGTATATATGTGCGCGCGTGTGTGTGTATGTGTGTATGTGTGTATTAAAGCCATGTTGTTATATGAGTAAAGCAAGCTAGGGAAAGGAAGACGGCCGTCAAGACGGCCCTCCCAACGGCGCCGCCGTGCGGGACGGCCGCGGGGCTGCGCGCGTCCGGGGGCGGGGGCGGGGCAGCCGTCACCCAGCCCCCCTCCCCAGACTGTCGTGGAGCAAGGGATCGATGCCATCTACCGCACCCCTATCCATCCCCATCGGCCACACTCTTCTTCTTCCTCTTCCTGTTCTTCTCATCGATCCCGTTGAAGAAAAAGAACAAGCGTTTTGTCGTGGGGAGGTCCCGTTCCCGCCAGCCTTGCCCGCAAGCGGGCCCGGTGGAGAACGAGGCTCCGAATGCGGGACGCGAGCCGTCGTCAGGGTGCGAGCGGAAACGGGGAGGGGGACCGGCTGGGCCAGACAGGCCGTTTCGGCTCTCCCCTTCCCTCCGTCGCGGCACGTTTTGCCTTCACTCGCTGCTTTTTTTTTTTTTTTCTTGTCAGTGGTGAGTGTTGGTGGTGCGTATGTCGGTGGAGGTGAGATCGACGCCAGCGCTGGCCGTTTCGGCGATCCGGCGCCAGGGCCGATATGCTTCCCTCGGGGCCGCGCTGGCCATCTTGCGGCGGGGCGTGGGCCGGACTCCGCGTTTCGCCCTGCGCCCCGTTCGGCCGGCGGGCGGTTCGGATGGGCGGAGGGCAGCCCGCGGTCGGGAGGAGGCCTGGGACGTGCTGAGAGAGCGAGAGGTGCAGGTCGCGTTTACGTTGCTGGCCGGCTATTGCGCCCGCCGAGGCCGGCGGCTAATGGGCGGCGCCTACGAGGGGAGTACCTAGCCCGGTGAGGAATGAAGGGCCGCTCGGACGGGGGCCGTCTGCCTTGCCGCTCCCTTTTCCCTCTTTTGATGATTTAGCCCTTTTACCTCGATTGTCTTTCATTCTTTGCATTACGTAGTTGATGGTTTTTTTTTTTTTTAAATAATAAAAAATTGGCGAGCGGCGAGCACCTCCGGTCTTTGAACGCCCTTGGTTCGTCGGAGCCGCTCGGCGTCGGGGCCGAACGAGACATGGAGAAATAAGGGAGAAAGAATAGGCAGGAAGCGCCAAGCGATGTACTCGCCTTCCACGCGAATCGAATTGATCAACGACTCGCCTCGTCCGAGCCCGATGGCCGCCGTCCGGATCCACGGAGCGAGCCAAGTGCCACCACCTCGCCCGGTCAGCACCGCAATCCCTCGCAGCGTCGCAGCGGCCCATGTCCAAGGGGGCAGCTCGACGGCGGAGGACAGAGCACACAGGCCAAGGTCTGGCAGCCAGGCACGCTGACCGCCCCGACAGCGACCTTGATGAAATTCCAGCGCGCCTTGTGACAACGGCATGGGGGCGTGATGGGAGAGCGGCTTCGGCCGCGCGCCGCATCGGAATCGAGATCCCCTCGTTGTGGGTGTATTTTTTTTTTCCCCTTCCCCTCCGCAGCCGCGTCGACGTCATTGCGTCGGGGGGTTCGGGCATTGGTTGGTGCCAGCATGACAAGCCCACCCAGCCGCCCGTCTACGGCGGGCTGGGATTGTGTGTGCGCGGTGCATGCTTCGCGCATCGTATCGGATTCCAGCGCCCAAGATCGCTGGTCACACGCTTCCGTCCTGATTCGTCGCCGCCCCCCTCCCCCTCTTCCCCTCGGGAGCCGACCGTGGCCAGCATTGCCCGAACGGGGCCCCGAGGCCGGACAGCGATTGACGGTTCGCCGCCAGGGAGTGGCGGCGGGCTAGCCGACTCTGGACGGGGGATCCGTCGGGCGAGAAGGGCGAACGGTCCGAGGCAGGATAATGCTGTTAAAAAAAAGGAAAAAAAAAGGGAAGATCAGACAGAGGGTGGTCGACGTCGACGACGTGTAATTTTGTGTCGTGCATCCTGGATGGAGAAGCGTGGACGGTCTCGTGCCGCACGGGGGGGGGGGGGGGGGGGGAACAAGGGGCCCCCTTTCGCTGTCGGCGCTGGCATCGGAACGGGGAGCGGGCAGACGACGTCTCGTGAACAGCTTCGGCCGACGGCGCCCCTTGCTTCTGCGCGGTCCAAGGGGTCCCCGAGCCGGTCCAAGAGCCTCACCCCCCTCCCCTCCCCCCGCTCGAGACAGGAAGGCCGGGTGCGTCGAGATTGACGGCGAAGCGGGATCAAGCTCAGCCAGCGGATGGCGGGCGCCCTCTTGCGGCGACGCGTGCATGGGCTAATTAGGCCGCGGGCGCGGGCGGGAGATGAGGCTTTGCCCGACTCGACGGCGATGTGGCGCGGCCGGAAGCGGGTGGGGCGCCTTTCTAGAAGACTTCGACGGCACGTGGAGAGCCCGCCGCCACCGCTCTGGGTGCTAGGGAAGGAGGGGGGGGGGGAG